>JAQQSZ010002849.1:0-14622 GCA_028646595.1 Phalanger gymnotis
TGTGAGGTCTGGTACATGCCACAGCTCAGTAATTCTGCATGCTAGGGCACCCTCCGCTCCACTCCAGGTCTCGTCGGTCGGCGGTCTGCTGCGCTGCTGCGCCGCCTCGCGTGGTGGGCTCTGCTTGGCTCAGCTCCGCTCCCCTCGGCTGGGGGCTGGGAGTTCTGTTTGGGACAGACCTTACCCCGAGACCATCCAGGCTGACCTGGGCTGGAGCCCTGCTTCCCTCTGCCCCTTTGTGGGTTCTGCAGTTCTAGAATTGGTTCAGAGCCATTTTTTTCATAGGTTTTTGTAGGGACTTGGTGGGGAGCTCACGCCAGTTACTGCTTTCCAATCGCCATCTTGGCTCCGCCCCCATGACTGCTGCTTTATAGTAGAGTTTAATATCCGATATGGGTAGGCCACTTTCCCTAGTGTTACTTTTCATTAATTTGCTAGCTATTCTGGACCTCTTCTTGTTCTTCTAGATGAAGTTTGTTATTATTTTATCTAGCTCTGTAAAATAATTTTTGGTAGTTCGATTGGTATAGCAATGAATAAGTAAATTAATTTAGGTAAAATTGTCATTTTTATCATATTAGCTCGGCCTAACCATGAGCAACTGATATTTTTCCACTTATTTAAATCTGACTTTATTTGTGTGAAAAGTGCTCGTAATTATGTTCATATAGGCCCTGGGTTTACCTTGGCAGGTAGATTCCCGAGTATTTTATAGCTTCTATAGTAACTTTGAATGGAATTTCTCTTTCTATCTCTTGCTGTTGGGCTTTGTTAATAATGTACAGGAATGCTGAGGATTTATATGGGTTTATTTTATATCCTGCAACTTTGCTAAAGTTGTTTATTATTTCAAGTAGTTTTTTACTTGATTCTCTAGGATTCTCTAAGTAAATCATCATATCACCTGCAAAAGGGATAATTTAGTTTCTTCTTTGCCTATTATAATTCATTCAATTTCTTTTTCTTCTCTTATTGCTACAGCTAACATTTCTAGTACCAAATTGAATAATAGGGGTAATAATAGACATCCTTGTTTCATCCCTGATCTTATTGGGAATGCATCTAGCTTATCCCCATTACAAATAATGCTTGTTGATGGTTTTGGGTAGATGCTATTTATAATTTTAAGGAAGGCTCCATTTATTCCTATGCTTTCTAGTGTTTTTAATAGGAATGGGTGTTGTATTTTGTCAAAGGCTTTTTCTGCATCTATTGAGATGATCATATTGTTTCTGCTAGTTTTGTTGTTGATATGGTCAATTATGCTAATCATTTTCCTAATATTGAACCAGTCTTGCATTCCTGGAATAAATCCTACCTGGTCGTAGTATATTATTCTCGTGATAAGTTGCTGCCATCTTTTTGCTAATATTTTGTTTAAAATTTTCGCATCAATAGTCATTAGGGAAATTGGTCTATAGTTTTCTTTCTCTGTTTTGACTTTCCTGGTTTGGGTATTAGTACCATATTTGTGTCATAAAAGGAATTTGGCAGGACTCCTTTTTCAAAGAGTCTATAAATATAAGGAATTAATTTTTCTTTAAATGTTTGATAGAATTCACATGTAAAACCATCTGGCCTGGGAGATTTTTTCCTAGGGAGTTTATTGATGGCTTGCTCAATTTCTTTTTCTGAAGTGGGGTTATTTAGGTATTTTATTTCCTCTTCTGTTAACCTGGGCAATTTATTTTTTTGTAAATATTCATCCATTTCCCTAAGGTTGTCAATTTATGGCCATACAATTGGGCAAAATAATTCCTAATTATTGTTTTAATTTCCTCTTCATTGGAGGTGAATTCACCCTTTCCATTTTTGATACTGATAATTTGGTTTTCTTTTTCCTTTTCTCAAATCAAATTGACCAAAGGTTTATCAATTTCATTGTTTTTTTTCATGAAACCAGCTCTTAGTTTTATTTATTAGTTCAATAGTTTTCTTGATTTTAATTTTATTAATCTCTCCTTTGATTTTCAGTATTTCTAATTTGATATTTAATTGGGGATTTTCAGTTTGTTCTTTTTCTAGCTTTTTCAGTTGCATGCATACCCAATTCATTGATCTCCTTTTTGTCTATTTTATCCATGTAAGCATTTAGAGATATAAAACTTCCCCTAAGAACTGCTTTTGTTGCATCCCATAAGTTTTGGTATGTGGTCTCATTGTCATTCTCTTGAATGAAGCTATTAATCGTTTCTATGATTTGTTCTTTGGCCCACTCATTCTTCGGAATTAGATTATTTCGTTTCTAATTAATTTTTAGTTTATTTTTCCATGATTCTTTATTACGAATTATTTTTATTGAATCATGATCCGAAAAGGATGCTCTGACTACTTCTGCCTTTCAACACTGGATTGTGAGGTTTTTATGCCCTAGTACATGGTCAATTTTTTAGTATGTGTCATGTACTCCTGAGAAAAAAGTATATTCCTTTTTGTCCCCATTCAGTTTTCTCCATAGGTCTATCATATCTGTCTTTTCTAAAATTCTATAAACCTCCTTAACTTGTTTCTTGTTTATTTTGAGGTTAGATTTATCAAGTTGAGAGAGGGAGAGGTTGAGGTCCCCCACTAGTATAATTTTGCTGACTGTTTCTTTCTGTAACTCCCTTAACCTCTCCTCTCAGAATTTGCATGCTATACCACTTGGTGCATATATGTTAAATAATGATATCTCTTCATTGTTTATGGTGCCTTTTAGCAGGATATAGTGTCCTTCTTTATCTCTTTTAATTAGAACTATCTTTGCTTTTGCTTTGTCTGAGATTAGAATTTCTACCCCTGCTTTTTGTTACTGCACCTGAAGCACAATATATTCTACTCCAGCCTTTTACCTTTACCTTGTGTGTATCCCCCTGTTTCAAATGTGTTTCTTGTAAACAGCATATTGTAGGATTATGGTTTTTAATCCATTCAGCTACCTGCTTCCATTTTATGAGTGAGTTCATCCCATTCACATTCACAGTTATGATTACTATCCATGTCTTTTTCTCTATCCTATTTCCCCGTTTATGCTTTTATTTCTCCCTTTTCCCTTCCACTTCTCAACAAAGTTTTGCTTTTGACTGCCGCCTTCCTCAGTTTACCCTCCCTTTTGATTCCCCTCCCTTGTCTTACCTTTTTCTCCTTGCTACTTCTTCCCTCCCTTCTGACCACCCCCTCCCTTTTCTTTCCTCTTTCCCTTCCTACTGTCTGTAGGACAACTTTGATTCCTATACTTCTCAGAGTATGTTATTCCTTTCTTGAATCAAATACGACAAGAGTAAAACTCAAATACTGCTCTTCTCCCTCCCTTCTTTCCCTCTACTATAATGTGTTTTTGTGCCTCCTCATTTGACATAATTTACCCTTTTCTACTACCTCCGTACCTCTTCTCCCAGAACCATCCCTTTGTATCTCTTAATTATATTTTTATCATTATATCAGTTATTTTATACTGACACCCGGAGTCTATTTATATCCCTTTCAATTGTCATAATAACTGTACTCTTCTCAAGATTGACATATGCATAAACCACATGTAAAACAATGTAATCCTGTATAAGGATGTAAATAATTTGCCTTATTGATGAACAAAGATTTTTTCCTCCATTCACCTTTTTATGTCTCTCTTGAGGTTTGTATTTGGAGATCAAATTTTCCATTGAGCTTTGGCCTTTTCATCACAAAGTTCTGGGATTCCCTTATTTCATTGAATGTACATCTCCTTGCCTGGAAAATTATGCTCAATTTTGCTGGGTAGTTGAACCTTGGTTGTATCCAAGCTCCTTTGCCTTTTGGAATATCATATTCCAATTTCTCCTGTAATTTAATGTAGAAGCTGAAAGATCCTATGTGATCCTGACTGTAGTTCTGCGATATTTAAATTGTTTCTTTCTAGCTGCTTGCAGTATTTTCTCTGTGACTTGGTAGTTCTGAAATTTGGCTATAATATTTCTTGGAGTTTTCAATTTGGGATCTCTTTCAGGGGGTGATTGGTGGATTCTTTTGATGATGACTTTACCCTCTGGTTCTAGGACCTCAGGGGAGTTATCTTTAATGATTTCTTGGAAGATACTTTCCAGGATCTTTTTTCATCGTGGCTTTCTGGTAGACCAATAATTCTTAGATTGTCTCTCCTGGATCTATTTTCCAGGTCAATTGTTTTTCCAATCAGACATTACAGAACATTTTCTTCTATTTTTTCATTCTTTAGATTTTGTTTCACTGATTCTTGATATCTCATAGCATCATTAGCTTCTACTTGCCTAATTCTAATTTTTAATGTATTGTTTTCTTCCTTTAGCTTTGCTATCTCCTTTTCCATTTGGTTGATTTTACTTTTCAATGAGACATTTTCTCCTTTCATATTCTGGTTCTCCTTAACCATTTTGCCCATTTTACTTTTTGAAGATTTGTTTTCATCAGTGAATTTTTTTCCATTTTTTCTTTTACCTCCCTAATTCGGTTTTTAAAGTCCTCCTTCAGTTCTTCCAGGAATATTTTTTGGTCTAGAAACCAGTTCACTTTCCCTTTTGAGGTTTCTGATGTGGGTATCGTGTCCATGCTGTCCTCTTCTGAATTGGTATTTTGATCTTGCCTGTCTCCACAATAGGAATCAATGATCATTGAAAGCTTTTTAGTGTGCTTTTTCATGGTGTTTTTTTTCCTCCTGGCTTCTAAAGTGGATCTCTGTTTCCAAGGCTGAGGGGACTCTGTGCCAAGTTTCTTGTGTAGGTATCTGTGAGCCTGTTCAATGGCTTTATGTGCTATGGCCTCTGGTTTCATGAGCTGTGGGGGAGGCGTAGTCTGGCTGCTGGGAGTCTCCTCTTCCCCAGGTCTGCTCTACAGCACGGGTGGTCTCTGCTGTTGTCTGTGTTGTTGTCTGCTACTTCCCCTGGCTGCACAAAGGCAGTCTGGGCTCCTGGTGTTGACATTCATTAGCTGCACCCCACTGGGGCTCAGTTACTCTCGTTGTTCTGCTGAGGTGAGGCCTGCTGGGACACCTCTCTTCCTACACTAGTCTCCTTCTTCCACCACAAGAAGGGCCCTCTCCCCAAATTCTCTTACTATATGGCTACTGAAGCCCCACTTCTGGCTCCTCTGTTTCTCCCGATGTAGTATTCTCTTGGTCAGGAAGGGAGGGAGAGATGATTTACCTGGGCATTATGGCTACCAGAAGTTCAGGAAGGCAAGTTTCAAACCTTTAGACTGTGTGTGGGCTGTAGGCTCCTAGGGTAGCTGCTCCTGGGGCCACAGACTCTGTGCTGGAGTCTCCAGTAGTTCCAACAGACTCCCATCCTGGGCTGAGAGGTCTGGGGCTCAATCTCGAAGCCACAGCTGGTACTTCCACCCTGGGGTTGCTCTTGTTCCTGAGTTTTGCTTGCCCAATGCTGTCCTAGACCAGGAGTTCCTCTGCTGTTCCTGGTTGGTGTGGTCTAGTGCCATTCTGCGTGCCCAGTGCTCCTGCCCCTCTCAGTCTACTAGTGGTTTCTAACTCTCTCAAATTTACTCAATTTCACTTTTTTGGACATATCTGACAGAATTTGTGAGAAAGCTCCAGTAGTTCTTTCCTTTCACAGTGCCATCTTGGCTCTGCCCCCAGTCCATGCCTTTTTACTACACTCCAGTTGCAGAATTCACTAGTGTCACTGATGAAGGATCATAATTAATTATTGTAGAAGAAAAAAAGAAGAGGGAGGAGAAAAGGAAAGAGAAAGAAAGAAGAGTCTTTTTTTCTATTACAGGTTGATTAGAGTCTCATATGTCTATACTGTAATATAATTTTAGGTCTCAAGAAGGATATGGTATTACTTTTAATGTCAGCATTATTGCAATTCATAATGATTTTTTATTTTTGGTTTCATCAGGGATGCACCTGAGGCTTTTGCATTCAGATAAACAGGTGAAGCATTTATTAAATCATTAGATACCAGGCATTGTGCTAAGTGCTAGGGATGTAAATATAAGCAAAGAAGACAGTCCTTGAGCCTAAAGAGTTTATCTTCTAATGGCCGAAGACAATACCCAAAGGTGAGCTAGAAAGCAGAGTGCAGGGTCAGCTATGCTTGGGCTTGCATGATTTGGAGCTAGTGACTGCGAAATGGGGTATAAGCCTCGCAGCATGGTTAGGAGCAGTTGACTATGTTATGGCTTGGCCAAACTACAATACGTTTTTTTTTTTCCCCTGGCATAAAAAGGGTATTTTCCTCATCTCAAATATCATTGTTATAATATAACACACTCCATAATCATACTATTATGATGTCTTCTTCCTTCCCCCTTCCCTTTTCTTCTTTTTCCCTTCCCTCTCTCCCTCCCCTCTTCTCTGCCTTTCTCCTCTCCCCTCCATTTCAATAGTATATTAGTATTGGTGAGTAGTGTATTCAATTTTAATGCTTAACAGAGATGTTATGGGTCAAATTTTTAACAAAAATTTTCCCCCACTCCCTTCAATATCAATTAGACTAGATTTTCCTTTAAAAGGTAACAAAACCAGGACTTAATTGGGCTTGAGTAAGGCTTGAGCTGTGCCATCCTAGAACCAGCTTCCTGGTGGCATATGGCTATGTTGATGAGGCTATCTGATCATCTAAGAGCATAAAGAGTTCTACTCTGCTGGGCCAAGTCACTATATCCTGCCTTGAATAAGTACAGAATTTTTGTTTTTTATTTTTATAGAATGTCAAAATCTAAGAGATTACTATGGAAGCATTAACTTTGTGGCAAGGATATATATTTTGCTTGGGGAGCTCAATATCAGATAAGTAGATAGATCAGGAGAATACTAAGGAGAGGGCTATTTGTAATACTCAACCCGTTCCCCCAAAGTTCTGGCCTTTTATGAAGGTTGCATTTATTCTCAATCCTGTCCTGAGTTTTATGGGTTAAGTCTGCTGTATTCCTTCCTGAATCAGCCATTGTATACCTAATATGTATTGTGATGCCAGTCACTGTCCCTTGCCTCAGATTGCCTCCCCAGGTCTTGAGTCTGTGACTTGGTAGGTTATCATGGCTAATGACCCCTACCAATTTTGGGACGTGCATGTTGAACACCGGCTCCTGGGTTCACTCCTCTAATCTTTATTCTTCTGGTCCACTTAGTTTGTGAAGCGTCATTGTTGCTTGCATGAGTTGAGACTATTTTGAACAGTGTCATCTTCTGGCCCCTCCACAATTGGTGGTTATAGGTGAGGATTTGGAAGGCATAGTTAGGGGTTGAGTCAAATTTTCATAACAAAGACTGGTGGGTAACCTCAGCCTGTAGGCCATAGAAATTTCCACCCAAGTGATGGGGAAGGGACCTATTCCTCTTCCTAACACTTTTTTTGGAAAGTCTACTATCATGGAGTCTAGGGGAAAGGGAGCTAGAACTGGTCCCCTGAAATCCAGTACTCCTCCAGGCTATGACAGTCACCATCTCCTTGTTTATAGGTCACACTGATTACACATAAGGTGACCTGAAAGTTAGCTTGGGTGGTCTCCCCTTCTTCTAGGTAGCCATTGACTGAAGTCATTGGTCCAGGAGACTAAAGCTCATGAGGTTGATGTAGCTTCCTCATTTTTTAAGGCATAGAAAGCTTGAAGCAGGCTTACTATCTTTCTGAAAGTCAGGAAACGCCCCTGGCTGGATATGCTGCCCTAAGGAGAAAGCAGATGCAAGGTGGAGTTTTGTTTTTATCCTCTATAAAGGAAGGCATCAGGAGGGGTTTGGTATTCTGCCCTCCAGCACTCCGAACAGGAAAGGAGGCTGAGGAATGTGGAGTCAATCTAGACTTGAGTTAAAAAGTTAGAATGCATGAGTTTAGAACTGATGAGTTTATCTCCTGTGGGGTTGACACCAGGTTGAACCATGGATGGAAGGTGAAGTATTTCACCTTGCATTATTGTTAAGTAAACTTCTGCTAAAGGTTATGTGGTCTGTGAATGTCTCACTTATATCCCTCTTGATTGTCTTGAGACAGGCTTGGTCTAGAAGAGCAGTTTTACATATTAGGAAACTTTGGCTGAGAGAGATAAAATGAATCTTAGAGTTGGGAGGTGTGATAGGATAAGCATCTACCAAGGTTTTCCCTTTCTCCCCTCTATAGGTTAGAATAGTTCTTTCCTTAAAAGGCAAGAAAGCTGTCCCTAAGACCTGACTGGTTCAGAAGATAAAGGCCCAGGCCAACTAGCTGCTGACAAAGCTTCTCATGGGTCCCTAGAGGCATGGTGGGTGTCCCAAGATGATATGAGATTCACTACTGACCTCAGGATTTTCATATGGAAAGTGGGGGGAGGGGTGTGACCATCCTAATGTATTTTTATTGAATATCCTTTCTATGCTATGGCTAAGTAAACCTCCTGATGTGAACTGATGAATGACCTATTATGTTTCCATTCCTTCCAAAATCCAGTTCAACTACCAGGGGACCAGCCTGAGTCAGGCTCAAGTCTTTAAAGAAGAGATCTCTGAGTTCATCTTGTCCTATATCTACTCATATCACAATCCAGCCTACATCTTCAACAAGTAATAATAACAATATCTGGCATTTATATAGAACTTTATAAAAATCTCATTTTGTCCTAATAACTCTGAAAGATGATGCTATTGTTTTCCCCTGATGAAAAAACCAAGGCAAACAGAAATAAATTGTCTTGCTCAGGGTCACATAGCTAGCAAATGTCTGAGACAGGATTCCAACTCTGATCTTTCTGACTTCAGGTCCTCCAGTTTATCCATTGAGCTGTCTTAACTTTTTCTTGAAGACCTCCAGTGAAAAGGAGGCCTATCACCCCAAAATAGCTTTTGGGAAAACTTATCATTAGGAAGTTTTTCCTTATGGTGAGCTGAATTCTACCTCCCTGTAACTTTCACTCATTACCCTTAGTTCTGCTTTTCAGGTTCAAGCTCAAAAAAAATTTATTTTATCTTCCACATACATAACTGTTGGCACTCAAGAAAATAATTGATCTGTGCAGCTAGGAGACAGCAGCTGTTGCCAATAATCTCCTTAGGGCATCAGCCTGTCTTCCATGCTCAGCCTTCCTGGAGCCAAACTACCCTTTCCCCACCTCTCAGCTTCATTCAGGACCTATGCTTCTAAAACTGCTCTCCTGCTGCTGAGGTGATGGTATGATCTTGAGGGTATTGTCAAGAGCTTCAGGTGAGCTCTCCATGAGGCAGAGCAGTGAAGCTCTGAGGAGACAGCTTATCTGGTGAAAGAGTAAGGCAATAAATACAACATCAACAATAATCATGAATATGCCTATGTAGTTCTGTATTGCAAGATATGAGAGACTCTCCATAAAGGAGGTAAAAGAAACATAATATTTATTCAAACACCAGAAAACCACATCCCATAACCAAATGTTCAGCTCCCACAGCCAGTCAGTCCACTTTATCATAACAGCAAGGAACTTAAAACACCATACTACAGCCTGGAAACTTGCCATCCCAAAACCTCTCCAACCCCCTGCTGGGATCTTCCCCAAAACAAACTTTTAGTACAGCTAAGTCAGTCTTTTCAGTTCTAACCATCACGAGGGCAGCCATTAGCAGTCATCAGTAGCCATAACATCTTTTTCTCTCTCTGCATTTCCTATTACATAACTTCTTTTTCCTCTCAGGAAGCTCCTCTTACCATATGTAACTTAGGCTTCCTGTGACATAAGCAGGTCACATGGCCTATTAATGTGTGGGAAAGATCTTCAAATATAATTTCTATGACACCCGAGTGGGTTTCCTTGTGGGTCTATGTTTGTGCTCTGTGTACCAGGTATCCCTGGCAAGAATTCATCCAGAAAGCTCTACTGAAAATTTCTGGAAGTCTTAAGTCATAGCTGAATCTGCAGGGTTTGGGCAATGGTGATATTGTGTTTCTGGCAAACTCTCCTATGCTATCACCTTTTCCCTAATGAGGGAAGAAGATGTGGGACTGTGGAAGTCAAGGGTCATAGGACCAATACCAATTCTTCAGATATTTCAATTCAACAGCTATTTTTCAAGGTTCTGTGTTATGTGCTGGGGATAAAAAAATCAATATTTTTGCACTGAAAAAGTTCATATTCTAATATTATCATAGCCTTCCCTAAATCTCCCCCAGGCTAGCTGTTTCCAGTTCTTTCAACAGATTCTTTAAAAACTCTAAGCCATTTCCCCCCGTATTCTGAACTTGGCACTCACAAATATGAACATATTCATATACAAAGAAGAGTAGAAAAAAGAGGATTGTACTGGAAACAATGAAGCTGTTATGTGCAGTTTTTCTTAAAGTATATAATACATTCAGTGCTTTAGCTCCCCAACTGTACTGCTTGTCTATTTCCCTCTGAAGCTCCTTCTGTTCTGTTTAGGGCACGCGTAAAAATGCTTCATTGATGCTTTTATCATTTTTTCTTTTTCCTGCCCCAGTATCAATTGATTCTTCTATGGCATGGTTTCAAGTTCCCATACTATGCTAGCCAGCTTCCTCTCTTGTCCCTTAGCTTGTCAATGCCCCTTCTAAAATGCGGGTCCCAAAACCAGACCCAATTCCTCAGATGTGGTCTGACCAGTGCAATTTCTATTTACTTTAGCAAACAGGATTTAATTAAACACAGTTCTCAGCTCTTCAATTGCTCAGACTTCCAAAATTATGGCTACTGATAATGGCAGCCTGTCAGGGAGAACCTTATGTGGAGAGAGCCTATGTATATTTTATTTTTCTCAAACTTTGAGTTTAGAGGGGCATACTGGGAATAGAATCTGAAGGGAGACACAGTATAAAAACCAAGTTAACTAAAACATATTCTTCTGTAGTATATAACAGAGAGTCAGAATTGTGTAGTGGATGGAACTGGCACTGAAGTCAGGAAGCTCTGGGCCAGTCCTGTATCTGACATGTAGTGACTCTGTGACCTTGGGCAAGTCACTCTCTAAGGAATAAAAGATGTATACTCCCCTCTGCTGTTTTTTATAGTTCTAACATGCTTTTGGGTTCAGGATTATAATTTTGTTGGTGTGAGGTATTTCCAGTGTGGAAATTTCTTCCATTGACAGCTTGGCAACTTGTCTCCAATTTAGTCTTAGAATTGCCTATGGCACTGTGAGGTTGTGATTTTTTCCCCATGGTCACCCATGTGGTATCTGAAGTAGGCCTTGAACCCAGGCCTTCTTGACTCCAAGTCTGACCCTATAGGGGCTATGCCATTTAGCTTCTCCTATGATGCATACAGGATGTTCATAAAATATTTTGTCCACAGTCACACAAGCTTATGGAAGACAGAGTTGGAGAATGAAGCCAGATTCTCTGACTCCAATCAAGTGTTTTCTTCTGCAGTGTCTCTGTCTATGAAATATGGATAATGAGAGTTCTATCACTTACCTTACAGGGTTGCCACATATATCCAGTAAAAGAATGCATGAATTTAGAAAGGAACTCAATCAGTAAACATTTATTAAGTGCCTACTGTGTGCCAGATACTGTGCTAAAAGCAGTGGGGATACAAAAAAAAGGCAAAAGGCAGTTCATGCCCTCAAGGAGCTTACAATCTAGTGGAGAAACAACATGTAAACGAATATATACAAAGGAAGCTATATACAGGATAAACAGGAAATAATTGACAGAGGGAAGGTGCTAGGATTAAGAGGCCATGGCTAGTATGGAAATATGTTTCACATTATTCTATACATGTGATTAATATTATTTTGCTTCCCTTCTCAAAGTTCGAAGGAAGGACTGGAGAGAAAGAATTTGGAACTTAAGGAATAAGAATAAGGAATTTAAAAGAACGATTATATACACACACACATACATGTACACATATACAAACACATATATGTATATATATATAATATATGTATATATTATATATATATGTATATTTTATAAAGAGGAATTAGGGAAGGCATTCTGTATAAGGTAGCATTTTGGTTGGAACTTAAAGGAAGCCAGGGATGTCAGTAGTTGGAGTGGAGGAAGGAGAGCATTCTAGACATGGGTAACAGCCAGAGAAAATGCCCAGAGATTAGAGAGGGAGTGTCTTGTTCGTGGAACAGCCAGAAGGCCAGTGTTACTGGATCAGAGTACATGTTGGGGAATAAGGTGTAAGAAGACTGGAAAAGCAGGCAGAAGGTAGATTATTAAGGGCTTTGAATGCCAAACAGCATTTTGTATTTGCTCTTGGAGCTGATAAGATGCAACTAGAATTAATTAAGTGCAGGTGGGTGGGTGACATAATCAAACCCATATTTTAGGAAAAATCACTTTGGTGGCTAAATGGAGGATGGATTGGAGTGGAGAGAGACTTGAGGATGGCAGATCCACCAGCAGCAGGATATTGAAATAATTCAGGCATGAAGTGTTAAGGCCTGCAAGAGAGACATACATAAAATGATGCAATTCCTTGGCCTTGCCTTCATAGATTGGATTAATCTGAGTACAATATTGAATAATAATGATGATAATGGACATCTTTGCTTTATTCTTGATCTTATTGAGAAGGCTTCAAGTTTATCCCTATTACAGACCATGCTTCTTGGTTTTAGAGAGATACTATGTATCATTTTAATAAAAGATGCTTTGTAGTATTTTTAATAGGAATGGGCATTGTATTTTGTCAAAGATTTTTTTCCACATCTACTGTTATAATCATATGATTTTTGATGTTATTGCTATGGTCAATTATGCTAATAATTTTCATAATAGTGAACCATCCCTGCATTCCTGGTATAAATTTAACCTGGTCATAGTGCATGACTTTTGTGATATATTATTGTAATCTCCTTGCTATTTCATTAATTTTTTTGTTTTTTTTTTTAGTTTTATTTTTTCATTTGTAGAATGAGATTGTTGTAATACCATACATTAATACCATGATTCTAAGTTCTACTGTTCATCTCTGATGGAAGTTCTCTTCTGAACAATGAAAGAGATACAAGAAGCCTTTAAATTAGGAAAAGGTTTGTAGCCTGAAAGTGCATTTCTTTTTTGGTTGTTTGGAATTCAGAACCCATGTTCCTACAGAAATAGAAATTAGTTTCCCCAGACCAGGTCAAAAAAAGCTATTTAACTCAAAATATTATAATATCTAAGGTGCTCTCAAACATATTCCTGTAAGTATGTTAAAGAACTATCATGTAAGGACCTTAGGCTAAATCTGAGTTACCATATCACCATAGATTAACCCTTTAGATGAATTGCTAGATTCAGGGGCAAGTGCCAAGCACAGTCACATATTATAAAATACTCAGGAATTTCGGAGATGGGGATCACAGATATACCACATTTGTACTTACTCCCTAAAATATTTTAAATCTAACTTAATGTAGTAGACAAGGCAGCTAGGTGGCACAGCAGATGGAGTACAGGGCCTGGAGTTAGGAAGACACATCTCTCTAAGTTCAAATTCTGCCTCAGACATTTAATAGCTGTGTAACCCTGGGCAAGTCACCCAACCCTGTTTGCCTCAGTTTCCTCATCTGCAAAATGACCTAGAGAAGGAAATGGAAAAAACCATTCCAGTATCTTTGCCAAGAAAACACCATGAAAGTCAAATGTGACTAAAAACAAGTGGACAACAACAATAACATGTATGTACAAATCTCCTCTTGTAGATTACAAGACAAAGGAACCAGTTATCCTTTATCTTCCTACTTATGTCTGGCATACAGCCTTGCAGATAGTGGGCATCAATAAATGTTTGCTGCCTGAAAATATCTATTACATAAACATAATACTTTTCTAAAACAGTGTTATCAAAAATCTTCAGGATAATTAGAAGAGTCAGAATAGGAAGAATAATTAGAAAGCCTTATTTTCTAATTATCATTTATATATTATATATTTATAAATCATTTTAATGTATTATTTGTACATATCAAACACATTGTATATACCAGGAAGTTTTACATATCGTAACAATTCTCATAGAGGTCCATTTCACTATTTTTTTTTTTCTATATGACATTAAAAGAAAAAGGTAAGGGCACCTCGAGTTTCAGCTTGACATCTCCTTTTGTCTTAGAAATAAAGTCTAAACCAGAGATGACTGACTCCACTCTCCTGCAGTACTGTCAATAAATAACCAATCTTTTCACGCTTCTCTTGATTCTTGTATTTGAAAGTCAGATTTTCTATACAGCTCCGGTCTTTTCATTGAGAAAGCTTGAAAGTCCTCTATTTTATTGAAAATCCATATTTTGCCTTGGAGCATTATACTCAGTTTTGCTAGGTAAGTGATTCTTGGTTTTAATCCTAGTTCCTTTGACCTCCAGAATATCATATTCCAAGCCTTTCTGTCCCTTAATGTAGAAGCTGCTAGATCTTGTGTTATCCTGATTGTGTTTCCACAATATTAAAATATTTTCTTTCTGGCTTCTTGCAGTATTTTCTCCTTGACCTGGAAACTCTGGAATTTGGTGTCAATATTCCTAGGAGTTTTCTTTTTGGGTTCTTTTTCAAGAGGTGATCAGTGGATTCTTTCAATTTCTGTTTTGCCCTCTGGTTCTAGAATATCAGGGTAGTTCTCTTTGATAATTTCTTTCTTTTATATTTAAAATTATTTTAGCTTTTTTTTTCTCTTTTTTTATTTTTTATTTTTTTCAATTTAATTTGTTTTTAACATGTTTGGTTTTCAGCATTGATTTTCACAGGCGTTTGAATTACAAATTTTCTCTCCATTTCC
>JAQQSZ010002850.1:0-14621 GCA_028646595.1 Phalanger gymnotis
TCATGAGTCATTCCATTGGTGATGGTTCTTCTCCACAACTTGACTAGTGTGTAAATTAATTCAATGCCAAGTTATACATGGAAGTTATATGGGATTCCATACCGTCTTGGGGAGGGAGGGAAGAAAATCTGGAACTCAAAATTATGTAGAGCCGTGTGTTGCCAACTAAAATGAAAAATAAAAAAAAATTAAAAAAGAAGAACTGTGCATACCCTTTGACCAGTAATACCACTACTAGGTCTGTACCCCAAAGAGATAAAAAAGAAAAAAGGACCTATGATAAGCTAAAAGCATTTCCAGTAAGATCGGGGGTGAAACAAGGACGTCCATTATCACCACTGTTACTCAATATTGTACTAGAACTGTTAGCTTTAGCAATAAGAGAAGAAAAAGAAATTGAAGGAATTAGAATGGGCAAAGAAGAAACAAAGCTATCACTCTTCGCTGAAGATATGATGGTATACTTAGAGAACCCTACAGAATCAAGTAAAAAAATTACTTGAAATAATACACAACTTTAGCCAAGATGCAGGATATAAATATAACCCACATACCCACATAAATCATTGGCATTTCTATATGTAACTAAGAAAGCCTAAAAGCAAGAGATAGAAAGAGAAATTCCATTTAAAGTTACTGTAGACATTATAAAATATTTGGGAATCTACCTGCCAAAACACACCCAGGAACTATATGAATGCAATTACAAAACACTTTTCACACAAAGAAAGTCAGACCTAAATATCTGGAAAAATATCAGTTGCTAATGAGTAAGCAGAGCTAAAGAATAAAAAGACAATTATACCTAAATTAAATTACTTATTCAGTACCATATCAATCAAACTACCAAAATTATTTTATAGAGCTAGAAAAAACAATAACAAAACTCATCTAGAAGAACAAAAGGTCCAGAATATCAAGGGAATCAATGAAAAGAAATGCAAAGGAAGGTGGCCTAGGCATACCAGATCTTAAACTGTATTATAAAGCAGCAATCATCAAAACTACTTGGTACTGGCTAAGAAATAGTGGTGGATCAGTGGAATAGATTAGGTACATAAGACACAACAGGCAATGACTATGGCAATCTACTATTTGATACATGCAAAGACTCTGGCTTCTGGGATAAAAAAATAGTGGTGGCCCCAGGCAGAAGCTAGTATGCATTCAGTTCTCCTCCTCCTCTCTTCTAATGTAAAAGGATAGAATTAGTATCTGCCACTCCTTGGGTGGGGGAGGGGGGAGGGGACGACTTGTGCTGGCAAAGCCTCTACAATGCAATTAAGAAATAATAAAGTCCAGAGTACTGAAGATGAGTCCTGTCACCCACCCTCTGCCAGACATCATGGACTTAAAATCCAGAAAGGGACAAGAATATTTAGAGAAGGCTAATATGGGAGTACTATGTAAATTGATCGTGAGGGTTTTGTTCTATGGGGAGGAGAAGGCAGAAGATAATGAATGCTTGGAAAAATAAATAAAAATAAAGTTTTCAAAAATTGCTCTTCGAAACTCAGATCTTAAATAGAAACTGCCCTTTGCCCCCCCTTTTTTTAGGCACCTAAGATGAGGAATTGCACATACCTGTTCCCATGAAGACAAATTCCCTCTGCAACTAATTCCCCAATAGGGGACTATAAGGGGAAGGGTAAAATTCATTAAAACCATGGATTTTGCAGCTGTTGAAAGGCTCCGAAACTCTAAGTTATCCAATAACCCACTAGGATCCTAGAGGACTCATGAAGCATTCAACCTAGGTCTTGAGACAGGTGAGGGATTCAAGATGCCCAATAAGACCGACATTTTCAGGCATGACTGGTGTTGGAAGATATTTTGTTTGGCCGCGCACATTTGTTAAAAAAGGTTTTGTTTTCCCTAGTCTCCTTCTCCCCACTCCAGCCCCCCTCCCCCACCTCTGGGGAGTGGAAGGGGGTAGAGGAGGGGAAGATAAGGATGAGACAAAAATTTTAAAAAAGAACGAAAGTAATTGGATAGGAGGAAGGGAAGAGCTGTTTTAGCATTTTCTCTAAAATGAAGAAAAAGCCACAGCTTTGAAAGCTACAGACTGAACTTACAAGGCCCCTAAAAGAAAAACAAGCTGCCGGTCATGGAGAGCTGCAAGTTCCTGTAAAATCTTCCTTTTGTTTGAATATGTATATGGGAAAGTTCACTTTATTGGGTGATTGTTGATTCTAGAATAAAAACAAAACAGAACTGAATTAAAAGTTACACAAATTAAAGAGGTGGAAAGTTCCATAAACAAGTTCCGTCCTCTCTTCACCCTCTAGAACTAGGCAGGAGAGGTAGAAGGAAGAAGAAAAAAGTAGGACCTCCTTTCTGGGCGGAGGTGCACGAGAGCGATCAGTAGTGATGGGGCTGTGGGGCAGGGGGCACCCGAGGGTTTTCCAGCAGGCCTGCATCATATCCCCACGCCCCCAGACCTAGGCAGGCAGATTCATGGGCGCACCAGGACGTAGGTTGGGACAAAAACACACACCTGGGCGCGGGATATACACAAATGCAGAAGGCGCGGGGACTTCAGTGTGTAGAAGAAACGAAGTTATGGGACCGCGGGAGACGAAGGTCGCCTCTGCGTAGGGGCGGGCCCAGGGCACGAAAAGGGAGGAGCCTGGGCGGACGGCGGCGTACTTGATCTGGCTTACTTACGTAAGGCCAGGAGGCGGGGCTGACTTCAGACGTCGTCCAGGATTGGCTTCCTTAACAAAGGCCGCGAGGCAGGGCAGTGAGGTTGACTGGCAGGCCTGGGGCGGGGAGGACAGGGGAGGGCTGGGCTGTGATCTCCGGCAGGAAAACAGCTGCGGGAACCAACTCCCTCAGGACACAGGCTAGAGGTTAGCCAGGGGATAGGGAACCGAGAGCTGAACTGCCACTCCTTCTGTGAGGGCGGGACTTCCTCCGCCCGAGATCTCGCGGTAATTGCCCATTGTAAATAAACACACACCAGGTAGACAGGCTGGAGAACGCCCACATCGCATCTAGTTCCTAGGGCTTTGGGGCTGAGGATGGACCAGCAGAGTGATGGCGAAGCCGTACTGGGTGGGATGGCTTTACTCGTTTCGCCAGACTGTTTTATTTTATTACAACTATTATGTTTTTTTTTTCCTTTTCTTTTTCATTTGGAGGAGTAAGATATGAAGAGGAGGAGGGAAGAGTTATAATCAGTACTGTCAGAAGAAAAGAAAGGAGGCTCATTGAAGCATTTTTTAAAATTTTTCAGAAAATAGAGAAACAAGAGGGCAGCTTTGAAAATAACGCGTGTTATTCATTATGTGGTTTTTTTTTTTTTTAAAGTAAGCTGTGGATAGCAGAGATTCTGGTGTCACGTTAAAATGCTGAAAGAGATTAATTCAGGAGAGAGAACAAGAAGCTTTAGTCTTATGTCCTGGGTGCCCTTATCCACCTCCTGTTCTTACTGACAAGTCAGGCAGCTAGCAACATCTACCCCGTCAATGCTCCAGCTGTGTTCTAAGGGTGTTACTTCTGATGCTATGGAACTGGCCCCCACAAATGTTCCCCCAATATCTTCATTAATATAAGTTAATATCTTCCCTATATCATTGGCCAACTCACTGATTAGTAACCCAATATCAATTTAACCAGTTCACATCAATTAGGGATGTGTACTGAGGTACAGCAAGGACAGAAGTACAAAAAAAAATTTCCCTGAACTGGGTGCTAGTGTTCCCCTGTTCCTTTTGCCAGTTCCTTATGTTGTATGACCTTCTGGAACCCTGGAACTCTTCCAGAGCGTACAAGGTTATAGATGTCTTCAATACTTACTCACCTAAGAGTAACAAAGAACAAAAACAGGCAGACTTCAGAGGCACTTTTAACTGGTGGCTGTGCATGGGCCCAGGGGAAGATAGTAGAGTGTGGGCCAAGGGTGGGAAACTTGTGGTCTCCAGGCCACATGTGGCCCTCGAGGTCCTCAAATGTGGCCCTTTGGATTTGTTCTGTGAAGTTTGGATTCCCAGGCTCCCTCCACCCCCAGGGCTCTTACTCTATCTCTACTCACCCAGAGGCTTACAGCAGGTATTACCTCCATCACTACTTGAAAAAAGAATGATTTGACCTCTTAATGCCTTTTTAATGCAAAACACAGTGCTGACTTGGGAGGCAACCAAATGCCTTCTGTTCATAATTCATTCATCAGAGACAGAACAGTCATAGAATTCCTGGACCTTCTGTGAAGGAGAAAATCAGACCCTGATACTCTGTCATCAGGCACTTCCATAAATAAGTGCCAAAGCCTCATACTCCCAGGACTGGGCCCTCATTGGCCAGCGCCTTGTTATAACTGGGAAGACTTGTATGAACTTTGTTGAACCTGAAAGTTGGTTGAAGGAAACAACAGGCTAGGTGATAGAAAAAAAACCATATTGCTTATTTATTTATTCATTCCCTTTAACTAAGGGGATACATTCATGCATGGGGGCCAGAGTAAGTCTGACTCCTCAAACAAAGAAATGAGGAAGCTTAAATACATTTTTTGGTCCCCAGACAGCAGCCTGCATTACATCACTTTTATGACCCCCATGTGATAAGGGTACAGTCTCTGAGAGCCCCCTTGAACTCTCCTTGTGTCTTCCAACTGGATCTGGCCTTCCCCTAAGGCCATGGGCCTTGAGTTATCATTGTGCCTAAGTCTCTGCCTAGTCTAGCCCTCTACTGTCCAGCTTTTTCCCACCCTTAATCCTGATCAAAATATCTATGCCCTAGCTCTGTTATCCTAGCCCTCTATTGTCTGTCACCTCCCAGTAGTCTTCAGCTATTTCCCACCCTGCAGTCTGACCTCATCTCAGTCCCATCAAGCTCCTCCTTAGACTCCTCCTCAAGACCCTCCCTAAACCCCTCTTCTAGTCACCCCAGACCACCCCTCAATTCTTCCCACAGTCTTTGTGTATATAATCTCCATCTTGCCTCCATGAAGGTGCTCAAATTCAATCTAGCTCAGTAGATTGAATCTGGCTGGCTTGTGAAAACAGGCATCAAAAAGGGTGGGATTTCTTAAGACAACCCATTATGGCAAACCCTTAATAAACTTTGTCTCTTCCCTTGGCTGAGAAAGCTTGAGTCGAATTCTTTTTCAGGACCCGGCGTGTTGGTACTTTGGGGTGTCGAACACCCCTCAACCCCAAACCCCTTCACATGTATGTTAATTATGATACAAGACAAGGATTTTCCTTAATGGAATAGATTGTAAGTGTCGATTGAAATTACAACCCAGGATCTCTGTGTTTAATTTTCCATTAACATTCCATAACATAGTATATGCCCATAAAATATTAAGATAAGGAAAAGTCACATAATTCAAGATAGTGTCTGGGGTCAAGGTTCTCACCCTTAACGGACAGAGGAAGGAATGCTCCATCTGGGCTTGTTGACATAACATAGAGTCATCTCTGAGGTTACTCAGAGAACAAAGAAGCTATTAGGTCCAGACTCTTCCTCTGTTCAGGATCTGGGTCCTATTAAAATTATGAAAATGATATAAAATGGTATAAAATATTCCACAACTAGTACAAAACAATGAAATGATGCATAGCTCTAGAGATCTAATCCCAGTCTATGGTCTGATCTTCAGTCTCACATCACCAATTGCCTAATGGATATTTCAAACTGGATGGCCCCGAGACATCTCACACTTAACAGTTCTGAAAGGTGGAAAAAACAGCTTTTTATTCCCCCACCAACCTTCCCCTCTTCAAACTTCACTGCTTCAAACTTCACAGAGGCATCAGACAGTCAGACAAAAAAGATTTAATAGGAACTTACTTTGTTTTTTGTAGTTCTATTTCTGATTCTCTTCCTCTCTACCTGACTGTTCCTTCTCAATTTCCTCTGCTACATCTTCATCCAATTTATACTCACTAACCATGGATGTCTCACAGGGCTCTCTTCTCCCTGTATATCTTTTCACTTGGGTGATCTCATCAGCTTCCATAGATTCCATTATCATCTCCACCTAGAAACTCCCATTTAAGGAAGTTGTCCAGGCCAGATATGTCTTCATTTGAACTTGGCCACTATATTTTTGTACCAGGTACTCTCCCCACTCCACCCCCTTTCAGCTTAATTTTATGTGTTGCCTTCTCCCATTAGATTATGAGCTCCTTAAGGGTAAGGACTGTCTTTCTTTTTCCTGTTTCTGTCCCATGTTTAACACAATGCCTGGCACACAGTAGGTACTTAATGAAGATTTATGGACTGTCTATGCTTATGATTCTCATATCTACTTATGCAACCCTAATCTCTCTGCTGACCTGCATCTTGAATCTCTAACTGCTGATCTGAAATCTCAAACTGTATGTCCTGTAGATACATTAAACTCATCATGTCCAAAAACTCACTGTTTTTCCCCACAGACCCTTCCTAACTTCCCTCTTATTGTCCAGGGTACCACCATCCTCCCAGTCACCCAGATTCAGAACCTAGATGTCTTCAACTCCTCACTCTGTCTCATCCTTCTCCGCCCACATCCAGTCTGTTGCCTAGACCTGCCATTTACCTTTGTGATATCTTATATGCCTCCTTCTCTCCTCTGGCAATGCCACCAGCTTATCACCTCACAGATGAAATACTGAAATAGCCTGCTGGTTGCTGTCCCTATTAGAATTCTCTCCCCACTCCAGTCTAGCTACTCAGCTGTGAAAATGATCTCCCTAAAATGCAGGTCTGGCCAGGTCACCTTCCACCCCTACTAAGTAGACTCAAGTGGTTCCCTATCACCTCCAGGATCAAATATAACATCCTCTTTGACATTCAAGTCTTTCATGGCCTACCCCTTGCCATCATTTCTAGCCTTCTCATACCTTACACACACTCTCCTCCCCATGTATTCTGGGATACAGGGACACAGGGTTCTTTGAGTAAGCCACTCCTTCTATAGCAACTCTGGGCATTTTCGCTTGTTATCCCCCATGCCTGGAATACCGTCTCTCCCTATCTCTGCGTCCTAGCTTTCTTCCAATCCCATCTAAAATCTGACTTTCTACAGGAAGCCTTTCCTGACCCCATCCCTTTAATTCTAGTGCCTTCCCTCTGTTGATTGTTTCCAATTTATCCAGTATATAGCTTGTTTGTAGATGGTTGTCTTTCCCATTAGACTGTGAGCTCATTGAGAGGAGGGACTGTCTTTTACCTTTCTTTTTATCCCCAGCACTCAGCACAGTACTTGGCACATAGTAGGCACTTAATAAATATTTATTGACTAATTTCCAGTCAAAATTCTAAAAGTTGAAGAGGAAAAGAAAGGCAAAATCACAGTCTCTGCCCTCAAGCAGCTCACATTCAAATGTGAGGGACAGGGAGAAATGACAATATGCAATATGCATAGAAGATATATTCGCTGTAAGTTGGAGGTAATTTCAGAGAGAAAGCCTTAGTTTGGTATGGAGGAGCGGCAAGTGGAAGTAGTTAAAGGAACTAAGAAGCAAAAGTCTAAAATTAGGGGAAAGGTACCAAACTAGAGTTGAAGGGGAGCTAATTGAGGGGGAGAGGAAGAAAGCCACTGGGAATAGGATTGCCTTTAAAATGATTAAGCTAAAATAACTAAAGAGACATAGTTTTGTATTTATAGAGTAAGAGGGGATATAATCCTAATGGGGGGGGATTTTTAAAGAAAAACTGGTATTCATACTACACAATAATTCTCAAAACTAAGAAGGAAAACTTCCTATCACTCATTTTATGAGATAAATGCAGTCCTAATACCCAAACCAAACAAGGACAGAGCAGAAGAGAACTATAGATCATTATCATTAAAGAACTGTGATTCAAACATGTAGTATGTCAACCATACTACAGCAATTCACCCAAGAAATCATTCATCATAACTAATTTGAACTTACATAAGAAATTCAAGGATGATTCAGCATAAGGAAAACCATCAACTTAATAATGTAAAAAATAAAACATCTAAAACCAAACAATTATCTCAATTGCTACAGAAAATGCCTTTGTTGAAAGACAACATTCGTTTATGCTAAAAGTCATACAAAGTATTGGCATAGAGGTTCCCTTTTAATTTCAAAAATGATCTGGCTAAAGCTAAAAGCAGGTTTCAAATGTAATGGGAATACTTCAGTATCTTTCCTAATAAATAAAGGCATAAAGCAAGGATTCCTACTCTCCCCAATACTGCTTTATATAGTTCTGGAAATGTTAGCAATAACAGAAAAATCAAAGATTAAAGAAGAAAGAAAGTTATTGTTATTTGCTGATCACATCATAATTTATTTGGAAAATTCTAGGGAATAAACAAAGATACTAATGAGACAATAGCTTCAGCAAAGTTGCAGGCTACATAAAATAAATGTACATCAACCACATTTCTGTATAATGATAATGAAATCCAAAAGACAATAATAGAAAGGGAAATATTATTCCAAATAACTACAAAATGCATAAAGTGTCTGGGAACCAAACTACCAAAGCACACAAAAGACTTGTATACATTCAATTACAAAATGTTCCTTACATAATCAGTTTAAATAGCTGGAGGAATATTTAATGCTTATGGTTGGGCCATGCCAACATAATAAAAGTGACAATACAGCTTATATCCCAATTAATGCAAAGAATCAATCCCATGAAGTGGTTACATTATTTGAATTTGCACTGGAAATTTCCATGGGAATGAAACCAGTTATGATAGTTTATATAATTATACCTTCGAATAGTATGAATTCAAATATATGCAACTACTTCAGGTACTATTTGTTACTTGCACTTATAGGAACCTAACAGTACTAACAAAGTTAATTGAAACTTTTAGTGTTACACCAATCAAATTACCAAGGGGATACTTTATAAAACTTGAGAAAATAATAATAAAATTCATTTGGAAAAATAGAAGTTAATGAATACCAAGGAAAATGATGAAAAGAGGTGGGATAAAGGGAAATAGCAGTTCCAGACCTCAAACTGTATTACAAAGCAGCAGTCATCAAAAAACGTCTGGTTTGGGTTAAAAAGTAGAAAGGTAGAACAGACCAGACAATGGAAATAAGTAAAGGGAACAGACTTGACAAGGGAGAATCAGAAACAATGGTACTCAATAAATGAGAGCAAAACTTAGGAAAGCATGCTACCCTATGCCTTATTTAATGTGAAGATGTATATATTTCTACTTAATATAACTTGATATTTTCCCCCAGGATTACACATGTATGACCCGAGCTAAGAAATTCAGTGGGGATATAAGTTGATATTCTATCTCAATAGAATCTACAAATCTCTCCAAACACCAATAAAAATGACTCTAAACAAATTCTAGAGCCACAGAACCCATGAAATGACAGAGGGAAGCCCAAGACAGCCTGGATGGTTGCTGGGAAGGGTCTATGGTACCCTGCTGGGAATGGAGTGCAGCCCAGCATGGGCCTTAATGGGACAGATCAGGTTAGAGCAGACCAGGTGCAGCAGGCCTCAGGCCCCTGAATCAGTGAGCTATTGCAGTTTCCAGACTTCTTGACCACAAACACCAAAGAGAACCTAGCTGGTCAGTGGGAAAACCCTGTTGGACCTGGGTGAGAGAAGGGTGTGGTCCAGCCCCAGCCCCCAGGGTGGCAGATGTGGCTGCAGCAACAGGAGCAGAGGCAGAAGCAGCAGTGGCTGCTTCCTGAGCTCCAGGCCCACAGACTGTGGGGGGAATCAAGTGGCAGAGGGAGAGTACAAGGATCTATTTACTGGCGCAGAGGCAGGATTCTCTTGGTTTGCCTAGCTTGGATATGGGTCACAGTCCTGGATGGTGGTCCTGAGGGGAGGAGGAGTGCTGGTGTGGCAAAGTGTTGTGTGGTTGTAGAGATGGAGTCTTTCTGGTAGTTACACATCGGAGAAGAGTGTTTGAGGTCACTCACGGACCAGAGCACAGGCCAGGAGAGGTGCAAACACCTCTCATCGAACCATACCATCTCAGAAAAACTGAAAATTTAGAGGTGCCTAGAAGTAGCTCTGAAAACAGCAGCACAAAACCCCTGAAGCTTGACATAGAGCACTCTCCACTCTGGAAGCAGAGTTCTATCTTGGCAAAGAGCTAAAAAGTCAAGTAATTGGCTGGGAAAATGAACAGACAGCATAAAAAACTTAGACTATAGAATCTTACTTTGGTGACAAAGAAGATCAAAGCATACAGACAGAAGACAACAAAGTCAAAGATCCTACATGAAAAACCTCCAAGAAAAATATGAATTGGGGGGCAGAACCAAGATGGCAGCTGGAAAGCAGGGACTAGCATAAGCTCCCTTCCAAGTCCCTCCAAAAACCTATAAAAAATGGCTCTGAACCAATTCTAGAACTGCAGAACCCACAAAATAGCATAGGGAAGCAGGGCTCTAGCCCAGTACAGCCTGGATGGTCTCTGGGTAAGGTCTATCCTGCACGGAGCTGGGAGCTGAGGGCAGTGGAGCTGAGCAGAGCAAAGCCCAGTGTGTGAGGCTCAGACCGACTAGACGGGGAGCCGGGCGGAGTGTGCCTCTTCCCCAATACTTACAACAACAACAGAACCGTCCTGCTGACTGACAATTTATTTTATTCTTCAGAGATGCTAGAAGTGGCAGCATGCTGAGTGAATATTGATCAGCTGGATATAGATAAATGAAATACCTTTACAATTCTTGGGTTACTAGCCTGTCACCAATTAAAGCCAAAGAGCATGCTGATGTACCAACAGTATTTATAAGGACTCTAGGGGTTGCTGCTGACCAAGGTGCTATGTTGTTGTTTCCTATTTCTTCCCTACCACTCTAATATCATAAATTCTTTGAGAAGGGCAGGGTCCCTCATTTGCTCATACATGTCTCTGGATTTAAGGAGAAGGCACTGCTAATTAAATGGCATTTATTTATTTTGAATGGAGACTTAAAGATAAGGCTATAGAATCATGGGGGCCTTAGAGCACATCGAGTGTAAATCCAAGCTCTTTCTCAAACTCTCTTCAAAGTTTCAGTGATACTTCTCTCTCCTGGTTCTCTTCGTACCTATCTGACCATTCCATCGCAGTCTTCTTTGCTGGATCTTCAGCCAGGTCACTCCATGAGTGTCCCATAGGACTCTCTTGGGCCCTCTTCCTCTTCTTTTATTTCATTTGACCTCATTAACTCTCATGGATTCAATCGTCACTTCTTTGTTGATTCTCAGATCTATTTACCTAACCTTAATTTTCATCTGACTTCTAGTGTAACATTTTCAATTATTTTTGTATTCTCTCTTTTTGATCTATTCTCCAAATCTGTTGTTTTTCTTATGTTTCACTTTCCCTTCTATTTTTTCCATTATTCATATTTTAATTATTTTTCGATCTCTTATAATTTCGCTGGCTTCACTTTGCCCAATTCTAATTTTCAAGGAGTCATTTTCCTCTTTGAGATTCTGGATCTCCGTTTCTAATTGGTTGACTTTCCTTTCATAACCTTCTTGTTTTTCTTGGATTATTTTTATTTATTTTTTGTTAGTTTTTCCTCCATCTCTGTCATTTGATTTTTAAAGTCTTTTTTAGATTTTCTATAAATTATTTTTGAGCAGGTGACCATTTAACGTTGCTCTTTGGGGATTTACTTCAATGTCCTCCTCTGAAGATGAACCCCTGGTGATCTCTATTCCCATAACAGGTTTCTATGGTTGGATTCTTTCTCCTTTGCCTGTGCATTTTTTGTGGTAATAACTTGATTTTTATAATCACCTCTAGCTCTGGGGTGTGAGAAACAGTGCCTATTGCCCAGATCGTCAGTTCCCTCTAGCCTGGAACCAAACCCTAACTCTCCAACCTCCTGTAAGTGCCCACAGCTAGGAGCTTTCTGCCCCGCTGCTTCTGCACTCACCTGGAGTGTGTTGGTTCCTTCTTGCCCCCCACTGCTCTTCACGGCATAGCTGAGTCTGCCGTTCCTCATCAGGAGAGGTTCCCACAGTCTTCCTGGGCTCAAACGCATGACTCCCCTCACTATCCTGGGGTAAAATGTTCCAGTGGCTGAGGCTGAGGCAGCCCCTCAAACCAATTAACCCCAGGGCTTGCTGCTTGTTGTTAAAAGGGAACTTAGCCTGGAGGTGTTTACTACTTGCCAGGACCAAACCCAGTCCTGAGGTTCTTCTTCAGATCTTCTCAGACTGTCCCTGGAAGATCCTGGTTGTGACCCTACTCTTCTTTGTCTCCACCTCACTTTGTTTGCCCTAAGGTGCTATTTTAACTCTTTTGTGGGGCAAAATCTTGAGAGCTTGGAATTTTCTGACCTACTCCGCCAGAATCCTCTCCCAACTCCATGTCTCCGACTAGCCCACCTTTAGAACTGCTGCCGGCCCCGGCCAGGCTTCAGAGCTCCTTGATCAAGAACCAAGAACCTCCCCAACAGCAAGAACTCCACATCATGCCCCAAGAAAAAACATTTTATTAATCTACCCTTAAAACTCTGGAGCCCAACTTGAACTAGCTATCTAGCACTTATGTACAGGTGGGGGGCTGGAACGTGCCCACAGCTTCTCAGGGTCTTGGTCTCTGCTGCCCCCAAGCCCGGGTCCCACTGCAGCAAGGCAGCCCCAGCTCTACAAAGGTCCAAGCTTACCTTTTGTTTGCCTACACTAAAAAAAAACCTTAATTTTTAAAAACATATACAGTTACCTTGAATCCATAGGACAGCCAAGAGGGGCCTCCCCACTCCCTCCTCAGGGCTTCTTCAGGCCTTAGGACAGGCCCACAAGGGGTGGTGGGGAATGTCAGTCGGCAGAGCTGGTATGCTTGGGGTAATGCAGTTTACTTTTTTTTTAAATATTTATTTTTATATATTAAATATTGATATATGATTTTATAAATTATATTTATTTTTGTTTTCAACATTCACTTTGATAATCATTTAATATCAAATTAGTAACTTCAATAAGGGTCAGAGCCTGAACTGATTAACCAGAGGAAGAGACTGAACTGATTGACCAGAAGAGTGACCAGAAGACCTAAGCTTCTCTGCTTAGGTCTCTGAGTAAACTCAGAGAATACCTCTTTCTATGACGACAAAGCCAGATCTGGCTGACTTAAGAACATTCTTTCCTCTGTCTATTAGCCATTAAGGATGAGACCTTTAACCTGAGAAACTATCTTGAATAATGTGACTTTTTCTTATCTTAATATATTATGGGCATATACTATGTTTTGGCATGTTAATGGTAAATTAAACACAGAGATCTAGGGTTGTAATTTCAATTGACACTTTGTCAACTATCTTGACTTACTGTATTTACAACCTACTCCATTAAGGAAAATCCTTTTCTTGTATAGTGGTTAAACATACATGGGGATCATAAAATTGAATAACGCAGGCATGCCGAGTTGGGACGAAGAGTGTATTTAAACCTTCTCATTCCTTTGTTCAGGCAGTCAGAACTTAAGCTCTGGCTCCTTCCAGGTACAAGTAAGCTAGCTTCACTACCTTTAAGGGAATAAACATCATGAATTTACATATCACCTAGCATGTTTGCCTACTTTAACCAAACTTTTAGGTTGACAACATCAATAAGGATTAATTTTTCTCTGCCTCCCTCCGTTACCTCCTCCCCAACATGGCGTGCAATCCTATGTAGGCTCTCAGGTACATTCTTATTAAACAGATTTTCACATTAGTCACATTGTACAGAAGAATTAGAACGAATAGGAGGAAACACGAGAAAGAAAAAACAAACCAAAACTAACAAAACAGTCAACAGTCTGCTTCATTCATGAGTCTTTTGGAGTTGTTTTAGGTGCTTGATCCTGCAGTTTACTCTTCTCAAATACGTCCTGGGCCCTTTGATTGCGGAAGCTCTCGAAGTACGGGTTCGGGGGAAGAGGCTGACACAATTGACTGATGAGCTCCGGGCTGAGCTGGGGCACTGGGCAGGAGAGAGTCAGGGGTTATGCCAGAGAAGGGGGGCTCACAGGGAGATGCCACTCAAGTCCTGATGACTCCCCCTTCAAGGCTATTCCAAACCTTCCCTTCTCTCCTCAAGCCTCCCACATCACCCCCATAACTCCAGACTTCACAGCTGAGAACCTTCTTCCTCCTCCTCCCCAAGTTACCCTTCTCCCCTTCTAAGGCCCCTCACCTCAGGCCTCAGGCTCTCCTGTCCTCCTATCTCCCAGGAGGAGGTGGTCCTCCTGCTCAGTAAGACCAAGCCCTCTCCAGGGCCCTGATCTCAGCCCCTTTTCTCTAGTCCTTTTCCCTCTCCAGTGGGGCTGCCTCCCCGGTCTCCCTTAGTCCTAAAGGAGCCTCAGGAGAGCCCATCCTGCTACATCTCTCTTCCCCTCCCTCTGCCCCACTCCTTTAAAAAGCCAGACTCTCACTGCCCCCTTCCTCTCCTCAGCTCTTGCAATCTGGCTTCCAACTCATCCTTCAAACGCAGCTGCCCCCAGGAACGTCCTAACTGCCAAACCAAACAATCCTTCCCTGACCCGCATCCCTTCTGACCTCTCTGCTGCTGAGAGCTACTAGGTATATTCTCCTGTCCTGCTTCTTCTTCTCAGCCTTCTCTGTTGAGTCTATGTCCAAATCATGCCCACTAACCATGGGTATCCCCAGGGCTCTGTCCTGGGCCCCCTTCTCCTTTCCTCTCTGCAATCTCCTTAGGTGACCTCCTCAGCT
>JAQQSZ010002851.1:0-14621 GCA_028646595.1 Phalanger gymnotis
TCGCCAAGAAAACCCCGAGTGGGGTCATGAAGTCGGGTGTGACTGAAAACGACTGAACAGGAGCAGCAAAATCATCACATTCCAAACTGAGACCATTTAATTCATATCAAACCTTCTACTCCTTCTGACTTCACTCCTTTTATCTACAGCATTAGCAATATACCTAGTCTCCCATATTTGTAAATTGGGGGTTACCTTTGACTCTCCCTCCCTCTTGCCAGCCATTTACCAGATCCACAGCACCTCTCAAATCCATCCCTTCTCTCTAGTTACCATGCCACCTACCTAGTAGTCTGGTATCCTTTCTCTCCCCCTTCCAATTCATCATTCAGATTGCTGTCAGAATCGTCTTTCTTATGGAGAGATCGGGCTGTGTCACTTCTTTGCTCATTAAGCTTCAATGGCTCCTTCCTGCCTACAAACTAAAGTTCAAAGTTGTCTGCCTGAAGTCAAGGCCCTCCACAGTCTAACACCATGCTGCCCTTCCAGTCTCATCTCATATCATACACTATACATATGCTCTAGCCAAACTGGACAACTCATTGCACTGATTGTCTACCAAATTCTCAAACCTCCAGGCTTATGTTCTCACTCAGAGTGTGATTGAGTGCAGAGAATGTTGAATTTGGAGTTGTGAAGACCTAGAATGATGTTCTGCTTCTGACACTCACTAGCTATGTGACCATGGACCAGTCAGTTAATTTCTCAGAGCCTCGGTTTTGTCATCTGTAAAATGGGGTGCTTGCTCCAAAGGGTTATTGTGAGGCTCAAATGAGAAAATGCATATGGAGTGCTTCACAAACTTTAAAACACCATGTAAGTATAAGCCAATGCTATTCCTTCTTCCCCTATTGAACAACTGTCCATCTTTTAAAACAAAACACAAACGCTACCTCCTCTATGAAGTCTTCCTTAAATCATTTCAAATAATCTCTAACGTACTCATCATGTATATTATCTATTAGTGACTTACTTCATCTAGATAGTGACATGTTTTAACAAAACTTCCCCAGCAGCTAGCCATGCCATCTGTACAGAGTAAGCATTTCTTAAGTGTTTGCTGTATTTATATAATAGGACACACGCGAGTACATGGATACACATGTGTAGAGTCCAGTTGGTGGTCAAAAAAGAAACCAAAAAGAGTGTTGGGCTCAACAAATTCAGAAAGCATTTATTAGGCATCTGCTGTATACAGAATACTACACTGTCCCTGGAGGGGTTTGATGTTCAGATAAGATATTGGCTCTTTCCTCTTGGAGCTCATGGAAGAACTGGGGCATGGGATAGCATGTGTATTATGTCATAACCAGGGCTCTGTTGGGGGCGGAACTGGCAATGGAGTGGTGTGATGATCAGAAACCAGACAGACCCTCAGAGGCTAGGACATTTTTCCAGCAAAAAGGCTTTGGGGTGATAAGACTTAACTTTGCATCTTAATTTTACTACTACTTCCTGGGTGACCTTGGGCAGATTGGTCCAGATGATCCCTATGGTTTATTCTATCTCTATGATGCCATGATCAGTGGTATCAAACTCAAATAGAAACAGAGGCCGCAAAACCATACATAAGGATCCCTGCACTTAGAAAACCACATATTAATATTATCTATGTTCTGTTGTATTTTTATTTTTGACTTAGCTTGACTTAGAAAACTACATATTAATATTATCTCTGTTCTATTGTATTTTTATTTTGTCTTGACCTCTATAATGCAGAGCTCTGAAATTCTTCTCATAGAAAGTGGACCAATGGTTGGCTTTATGTAGAAGGGTCAAAGAATAAATCATAGAAGCAGTTATTAATTTAAATAAAGAAAATGACACCAATAAGATACCATGCCAAAACTTTGGGAATGCAGCCAATATAACCTTTATATCTCAAATCACTTTAATTAACAATGAAAAAATTGTCTAGAGCAATAACTTAGGAATTCAACTAAGACATCAAGAGAAGCAACAAATAAAACAATTTTGGAGGTCTAGGGGTGCTGGGAACCTTGAAATTCAAGGGCAAAAGGCACAGGTTCTGCCTCAAAAGAATTCAACCCAAGTCTTCTTTCAGTCGGAGACAAGGTTTATTAAAACACCAGTTGGGATGGGTAAGATTCCCAGCGAGTCTGCACTATTGGCCAGATTTTAAGAATCTGAGCCATTTGTGACACTAATAACAAGTGGGTCAAACTCTTAAGGAAGCTGAGCAATTTAATGGGGGTAAGATGGACTTTTATATGCAGAAAGACTGTGGGAAGATCTGGATGTGATCAAGGAGTGGCCAATAGCTTGGGGTCATTGGGAGGTAACAGAGAAGGGGTCTAAATGGATTTGAAGAATGGCAAAATAGCCTGGGGTGGGGCCAGGTGTAGACCTGGAGGGCCACAATGAAAGGGCAATTAAAAGGATTATACTGGGATGGGCCAAGTGCCTTAGGCAAATACCAGAGAATTGGTTCAGGGGCTTTGGGGTCCTTTTAGGGGAACAGCATGAATCCCATCCCCCATCATTACTAAAAAAAAAAAAATTGAAATTCTGAAAATCAAAGAAGAGTTAAGATTTAAAATAGAAAATTAAAATAATGAAGACAAGAGATTTTTGAAAAAATTTAACAAACTATTAGTTATGACTTTTTTAAAAGAATGGAAAACAAAACTGTCAATATTAGAAAACAAAAAGAGAACTCATAATAAATGAAAGGGAAAATAAAGGAAATTGTTAGAAATATTTTTGCCAAATTATAAGTCAAAATGATCACTTAAATGAAATGGATGAATATTTGCAAAGATATAGAGTACAGAGAGTATCAGCATGAGGGAGAGAGAATTTACACAATCTCAGGAAAAGAAATTGAATAAGCCATAAATAGACTTAAGCCATAAATGGACAGCCACAGGACAAAAACCCCAGGACCAGATGGATTTACAAGTGAATTCTATCAAATGTTCAAAGAACAATTAATTCCAAATTTACATAAATTGTCTGCGGGGAGTGGGGGGAATAAGAGAAGAAGGCAACCTACCAAGCTCTTTCTTTGAGACAAATATGGCATTCCTACATACACCAAAGAAAGAAAAGTCAGAAAATCAAATTATAAATCAGACTCTCTTAAACTTGGCTGTGGATAGATTTTAGGGGGTTCATGATCTTGAATGGGGAAAAAAAATCATATTTTTATTTTTACAAACACTTAACAAAAAATTAAGCATTTCCTTCAATTCTGACCACAGGCCTCAAGCATTATCCTGAGATGGGATCCATAGTCTTCACTGTACTGCCAAAGAGTACACAGTGCAAAGCAGGTTAAGAATTCCTATTATAGATTGTTATCTCAAGCAAATGAATATGCGAGCATTTGCTAACAATAAACCCTCACTACTACCAAGTACTGTGTTAAGGTCTAGGGATGCAAATACAAAATGAAGGACAGCCCTGCCCTCAAAGAGCTTATATTCTAACTGCAGTTTAACTTCTAATTTTGTAGAATTGCAAACTGATTCATTCATTCTACAAAAGAATTTGGAGCTATTCTCAAATACTCGTTAACCTTTCCTTACTCTTTGACCCAGTGATGCCACTTCTAGGCACAAAAGAAATTTGAAAAGGGAGAAAGGAACCATATGTATACAACTATTTTAGTATCACATTTTAGTGTAGCAAAGAACTGCAAACAAAGTGAGTACTGATGAGTCGGAGAGTGTTTGAGCCAAAAATGTTATATGGATGTGACTATCAGTATGCCATAAGAAATGGCCAAAAAAAAAAAAAGGATGGATTCAGAGAAACCTGGGAAGACTTGTAAAGACTGATACAAAGTAAAGTGAGTAGAACCAGGAGCACTGTTTATGCAATGACCACAGTATTGCTCAGGAAAATAATTTTAAAAGATCTAAGAATTCTAATCAATGCTAAGACCAATCTAGATACCAGAAAACTAATTTCGAAGCATACCTCCCACTTCTTTGTATGGAGGTGACGAACTGAGGGCGCAAAATGAAACATACATTTCCAGATATGATCACTACAACACAAATTTGTTTTACTTGACTATATTTTTTTTTTTAAATGAGGGAAGTCTTTTGTTTTAGAGAATGGGCAGGAGTGGGGAGGTAGTAATAGTGAGGCAAAAAAAAAAAAGGAAAAAGAGAAAAGAAAATAATATCAATAAAACATTGTTTTAAATACACAGAAGAAATAAAGCAGCAGTTCAGAAGAAAGCACAAACAAGTAGAGAAATGTTGATGCTACTATGTCAAGTTTAATGTATTAAAAGGACTAAGCTCTACAAAATGAGGGAAGAATAAAAGAGGCTCCATCCTCAGGGAGCTTGGATTCTGTCAGAAAAGATTAATTTATATATATTTTTTCACATATTTGATATGTATTTATTTAAGTACATGTTTTCTATATTAGTGGAATGTTCATACCTTGAAGGGAGATTGATTCATTTTGGTTTTTGTATCCCCTGTATCTAGAGCAGTGCCTGGCATATGATTGGTGCTTAATTAATGCTTGTTTGTTGATTTAAAAAAAATATTTTTTTCCGTAATAGTATTTTTTTTTTCTAATTACATATAAAGACAGTTTTCAACATTCATTTTTATAAAATTTTGAGTTTCGAATTTTTCTCCTTCCCTCCCTTGCCTCCTCCCCAAGACAGCAAGTAATGTAATATAGGTTATACATATACAATCATGATAAACATATTTCCACATTAGTCATGTTGTGAAAGAAGAAACAGAACAAAAGGAGAAAACCATGAGAAAGAAAAATTCGATCTGCATTCAGATTTGTGAGAAATACAGTTGTGGCGATCACAGGACTCCCTACGCAGGGTCAGGACGTAAGCCCAAGACGAGCTTCCACAGCTCCTTGCTTTCCTGGTTGCATGCCCTTAGGAAGATCCACGTAATATCCCCTTAACAAGAAAAGAACTCAGAAACAGAGTGGGCAGAGGAAAGCATTTACTACACTTCTTTCAAGGAAGCAGGTGTGGTACTCACTAGGAACACCCACACCAATACAGAAACAGGGGTGAGGTTAACCAGTTCTACCTTCCTTGTCAGAGTTAAGGTCAGTTTACATTCTTCATTTCCCTAAATTCTTTTCTTATGCAGATTACATAGGCATGGTAGGGAGGGTACTTGGGGGGGAGGGCATGACCCCTCAGGCTTGAAGGGTTTGTCTCAGCCTAGCCTTTCTAGTCCCCCTGACATCAAGATGGCCATTGTCTTAGTAAGCGAGCTTCTGCACAGCTATTGATTATCTTCCAGTAACTTCTGTGGGAGCAAAACAAGATACCATAATATCCCTTCTTATAAGACTCCATAGTTCTTTCTCTGGATGTGGATGGGATTTTCCATTGTGAGTCTTTTAGAGTTGTCTTAGATCCTTGCATTTGTGAGAAGAGTCAAGTCTTATTATTAATTATCCAAGTTAGTCATCACACGATGTTGCTGTTGCTGTGTACACTGCTGTCCTGGCTCTGCTCCCTTCACTCAGCATCAGTTCGTGTAAGTCTTTCCAGGTAAAAAACAAAACAAAACAACAACAAAAACCTCTTAACCAAATCATTCTCTCAAACTACTGTCGTATATATTTCCTCATTTTCACAGTCAAACTCCTAAAAACAGCCTTCCCTCCACTTCCTCTCCTCTTTAATTTCAACCCCTTCTAATATAACTTCCAACCCTATCACTTAACTGAAACTCCTCTCTCTAAGGTCATCAGCGATCTCATAGTTGTTCAATCCCGTGGCCTTTTCTTACTGCTCGTTTTTTTAAGTCTTCTGCAGGTTTTGATACTATGGCCCACTTCTTCTTTCTGAATATTCTCTTCTCCCTTGCTTCATGAAACTCTTTTCTTTTCATTTGCCTTCTACCCGTCCTTCATCCTCATTTATCAGACTGTCATCTTTATCTTACCACCTAAACACAGGTAAGGTATACCCTAGAGTTCTGGCCTGGGTATTCTTTGCTTTCTCTAATATTCTTTCTCTTGATGAGCTCAATAGCTTTTATAGGTTCAATTATCCTCTTATGTAGAAGACTCTCGGATCTACAAAACCAGTCTTATTTCTCTCCCAAGCTCATCTCACATCACCCTCTGCCTGTGGTATGTCCCTGAGTGCACTGTCATCTCAAACCCAACATACTCCAAACAGACTTCATTATTTTTTTCCTAAACACATCCTTCCTCCTAGCTTTACTATTTCCATCAAGGACACTACCATCCTGTCAATAACCTAGGTTCAAAACCTCATTGTTAGCATCAATTCTCTGCTCCCCCTTACCCCGGCCCTATATTCTATTAATCACCAAGTCTTACTCCATAGCATCCCTCACTTATGCCCACTCCTCTCCACTCAGATGGCTGACCTTCTGGTTCAGGTCTCTATCACTTTCATTTGTACTATTACAATAATCACCTAAGTGATCTTGCTATTTTCATTCTCTTTGCTTTCCCATCTTTGAAAAATAACTTTCCTTACACACAAATATGACTATTGTTTACTCTCCTCTTAAGAAGCTTCAGTGTTGTTGGTGGAGTTGTAAACTAATCCAGTCTTACTGGAGAAAAATTTGAAACTACACCCAAGGGGTGATAAACCTACACATACCCTTTGAGCCAATAATACCACTACTAGGTCTATATCCCAAAGAAAAAAGAAAAAGATCTAGATGTACAGAAATATGCACAGCAGCTCTTTTTGTGGTGGCAAAGAAGTGGAAACTGAGGGGATGTCCATCGACTGAGGGAGGAATGGCTGAACAAGTTGGGTTATATGATTGTGATGAGATATAATTGTGCTGTAAGACATGACGACCAGGTGGTTTTAGAAAGACCTGGGAAGAACTATATGAATTGATGCAGAGTGAAGTGAGAAGATCCTGGAGATCACTGTACATAGTAATAGCAACATTGTAACGATGGTCAACTGTGAAAGACTTAGCTACCCTGATCAACTCAATAATCCAAGACAATTTTGAAGGACTTATAATGAAAAATGCTATATACTTCCCGAGAGAGATGAGAAACTGAGTGTAAATTGGAGCATGCTTCTTTTTTTTTTTTTTTTGCTTTTCTTTATTGTTTTCTGCTTTTTGTTGTTGTTGCAACATGGCCAATGTGAAAATGTTTTGCATGATTTTTCACATGTATAATTGATATCATATTGCTTGCCTTCTCAGTAGGTGGGAGAAAGACTGGAGGGAAGGAGAGAATTCAGAAATCAAATTGTTTTAAAAATGAATGTAAAAAATGAATAAATAATAATTTTTTTTAGAGGAGCATCAATGATTCCTTATTACCTCTAGAATAAAATATAAACTCCTTGGCCTGATGTTTAAAGCCTTCCTCAATCTGGCTTCACTTTGATTTTCCCCAGTCACATTCTCCATTCTAATTTATGTACCCCATTTGTTCCTTTTCATATGTGACAATCTATCTCCAGTCTCTGTACCTAGGAACACTCTCTCCCCACTTCTGCCTCTTGAAAGCCCTACCATCCTTCAAGGCTTAGCTTATGTATCATGCTCTACATGAGAGCTTTCCTGATTCCCCAGTTTTTTGTGCTTCTGCCCCAAAAAAGTAATTATTTTATATTTAATTATCTGTGTATGTCATTGCATGGATGCATAGGATCACAAATTTAGAGCTAGCAGGGGACCTTAGAGATGATTAAGCCCAATTCCTTTGTTTTATATCTGAAAAAACTGAGGCCCAAAGAGTTTTAAATAACTTGTCCAGTCACACCACTTGGAAGTGTCTGAGGTGGGATTCAGACTCAAGTCTGCCTAGCTCCAGGTCTGGAATCCATTGTGTCTTCTCGCTCTCTGTGATATATCTATAGTATTCTGAGGCTATTTGAAAGCAAGGACTATTCCATTTTAGTGTTTATTTCCTTAATGCCTTACACCATGCCTTGCAACATAGCAGGCTTACATAAATTTACTGAATTCGATTTATTTGAAAAAGCAAATGTCAGATCTAGTTGTTATGACAGAAGCATGGGGATAAGTTAAGAACAGACTGTTGTTACCATTGTTCAGTCATTTTTCAGCCATGTGCAACACTTCGTGACCCCCTTTGGGGTTTTCTTGGCAAAGATACTGAAGTGGTTTGCCATTTTCTTCTCTAGCTCATTTTACAGATGAGGAAACTAAGACAAAAGGGGTAAGTGATTTTCTCAGGGTCACACAACCAGTAAGTATCTGCAGCCAGATTTGAACTCAGGAAGGTGAGTCTTTTTGACTCCAGGCCTGACACTCTAGCCACTGTGCCACCTAGGTGACCGCTGTAAGATCAGGAGGAAAAAAATTATTAAGCTGTGTCTCTTCACTGTTGACTTAAAACTTCTTCTATTACCAAAACACAAATGGCCTATTAATCAAATTTGCAAAAGACACAAGACTTTTGTTTGTAGGCAATCGGGGTTAAGTGACTTGCCCAAGGTCATACAACTAGTAAGTATTAATACTGGATTTAAAGGCAGGTCCTCCTGACTCCATGGCCAGTGTTCTAGTCACTATACTAACTAGCTGTTTTGTATTGATAATGTATTTTTGCTTAATTTGAAGATCTTCCCCATCCATTAATAGGCCCATGTGACCTGCTTAAATCACATGAAAGCCTAAGTCACATGTGGCAGGAGGAGCTTGCTGAATGAGTGGGGCAGGAAGGACATTAATGGAACTGAGAGGAAATGAGGTCAGAGCAGTTAGAGCTGACAGAGAGAGAGGAGGCCAGCTAGCTGTGCTGGGAGTGTTTGTTTATGGGAAGACCCCAGCAGGAGGGCTATGAGATCAAGTTGCTGTCTGTTTTGATAATGTGTATTAACTTCTTTGTAGCTATGATGGATTCGGTTTACTGGTGTTGGGATTTGGCTTTCTGGTGTCTGAGTAAACGTTTTACTTCTGTCTTCTATATGGAGAGTCTGTTATATTTTGTGATTCAGAGACATGCCAGCATATGCATAGCAATAACAACTGCTGTGAATATTACACTGCTCCAAAATACATGACTCTTAAAGGGATAGCTAAAATATCAGGCAAGAGTCAAAATCCTAAAAGATCTTGACAGGATTGGATTGAGTTGGATCTAAGAAGATCATAGGATCATAGGATCATAGACTTAGGGCAGGAAGGGATCTTAGATACCACCTAGTACAACTTCTTCATTTTATAGATGAAGAAATTGAGGCTTAAAGAAACTAAGAAATTAAACCATGATTACTGGAATTTTATAGGAATAATTGTGAAGTTATAAATGTTTATTTAGAAGTAAATAGGAAACCATTGAAATTTATTGAATTTGGGGGGAGGGAGGACAGGCATGATCAGACCTGTACTTTAATATCAATTTAACAGCTGAGTACAGGATGGACTGGAGTGGGGAGAGACTTAAGACAGAAAGTCATTGCGGTAATCAAGGAATTGTGTAATGAGGCCCCATACTAACATGGTGGAAATGTCAGAGGAGAGAAGGGAGGATATATGAGACATGTTGTGAAGATAGAATCAACAGGAACTGGCAAGAGATTGGTGATAGGAGGTGAGAGAGAGTGAGGAGCTGAGGATGAAATCTAAGTTGCAAGGCTTGGTACCTAAGAAGATGCTGATGCCCTCAGCAATAATAGGGATATTAGGAAGCAGGAAAGGTTTTAAGGGAAAGATAATGGGTTCAGTGTTGATTTAAGATGTCTACAAGATACATAGTTTAAGATATCTATAGGTAGTTGGAGATGTGAGATTGGAGGTCAGCAGAGAGATTAGGGATGGATAAGAAGATTTGAGAATCATGGCATGGAGATAGTAATTGAAACCATTGAAGTTGGGATCACCAAGTGAAATAAGAGCAAGATGAAAAGAGGGGTCAGGACAAAGTCTTGTGTTACACCTCCCATTAGCAGCTGTGGCCTGGAAAAAGAGACAGAGAAGGAGTGGTCAGGCAGGTGGGAGGAGAACCAGGAGAGAACAGTGTCACAAAAACCTAAGAAGAGTATATGGAGGAAAAGAGGGTGATTAATCATGGCAAAGGCTGCAGAGAGGTCAAGAAGGATAAGGAATGAGAAAAGGCTATTAATTAGGGGATCACTAATAACTTTGGAAAGAGGAGTTTCAGGTAAATAAGCATTTGGGAAGCCAGATCACGGAGAAGTAAGAAGAGAATGAGAGGTACCAAATGTAGACAGACTTTTCAAGGAGTTTAGCTACACACTCCCAAAGAAAGAAAGAAAGGAAAGGAGAGAGGGAGAGAAAAGAAGAGAAGGAGAGAAAGAGAGAGAGAGAGAGACAGACAGAGACAGAGACAGAGAATGGGAATGGACAGATTATTGTGTGAGGGTTATCGATGGGGGAGGCATGAACATGTTTATGTCCATTAGAAAGGGGGAAAGTGAAAATTAGTGAGAGAGTGGGGAAGATGGGGGAGCGGGGAGTGGCCAACCTACTGAAGAAGATGGGATGGCGTGGGATCCCTTGTCCATGTTGAGAGGTTTGCCTGGGAAAGAAGGGCTGCCTCTTCATGTGATAAATGACAAAAGAGTGAGGGAAGGCAGCTGAGCGATGTAAGATGAGGAGGAGGGGAAAAGATAGAGCTCTTAGAGAAAGGCTTCGAATTTTTTTTCCCAGTGAAATATGAGGCAGGGTTCTCAGCCGAGGGAGTGAGAGAAGGGAGAGAAATGAGAGTTTTGAGGAGGAATGAAAGCATTTAGAAAAGCTGCTATAGTGAGAGGGATAATTAATTCATTAGGGAGGTGTAAAAGAATCTCCTTATTACAGCAAGGACCCATGTGAGACCATGTGTGTTTCATACATAAATTTTTAGTGAACTCTATCAGCATGGTTTCATGGAGCAGCTAGGTGGTACAAGGGTTAGAGTGCCAGGCCTGGAGTCAGGAAGACCTGAATTCAAATCCAGCCTCAGACACTTAAGTCACTTAACCTCTGTTTGCCTCAGTTTCCTCATCTGTAAAACAGGGATGATAATAGCACCTACCTCTCAGGGCTGTTGTAAGGATCAAATGAGATAGTAACTATAAATAAAGCACTTAGTATACAGTGCCTAGCACATAGTAAGAATTATATAAATGTTAGCTATTATCATCTCCTCCCACTTTTCTCAGTAGCACATGGTTCACTGTAACAGCGGTGGGAATATTCCAGGGTTGAGGATTGTCAGGGAGGGATCAGAAATAGAATAGGGGAGCAAACAATTCAAGAAGAGAGAGCAGCAGAGTTGAACTGGTTCTTTAGGGGGGTCAAGACGGGGAAGGGAGGAGAATGTAGCCAGCGAAGGGGGGAAAGAATAGAAAGATGGAGGCATCGGGGGTCAGGATTAAGAATAGGGTTGGGGGTTATAAAACATAGGGAAAGATGGAATGACAAAAGATAATCTGATAAAGGAATTTCAAAGTTCATGAGCATGGAAGCGGAGCATTCTGGGCCTAGAAAACAGCTTGAGTGAAGGAAAGGGAGCTTTAGGTGTTTTAGAGAGTAGAAGCCTTTAACAAATGCTAAATAGAGCTTAGACTGGCATAGAACAGGTATAGAATAGAATAGAACAGATATAGAATAGAATAGAATAGAATAGAATAGAATAGAATAGAATAGAATAGAATAGAATAGAACAGATACAGAACAGAATAGAACAGATATAGAATAGAATAGAATAGAATAGAATAGAATAGAATAGAATAGAATAGAATAGAATAGAATAGAATAGAATAGAATAGAATAGAATAGAATAGAATAGAATAGAATAGAATAGAACAGATATAGAATAGAATAGATTAAAATCTATCCAAATAAACAAGGAAGCAGTAGTCTTTCTGGGCTTCTGTCCATGTAGACAGGCTATCTAAAGCGGTCTAGCATGACTCTCTTCTCTAATGCCCAATCCTCCATTTTGGTATGTGCAGCCCTGGCCGCCTCATTTCCACACTGTTTTCTACTCCTCAGGCCTGCAGAGCAGCCTGGACCACCTTGGACTTTCTTCCCACCAGTTATCAGGAGAAAATATCTCTTTAAAATATTGATTGGTTTTCATAAGCCTTCTTGCACTTGTCACAGCACTAGTGATGAAGAGGCTTTTTTTGCATGCAGATTAGATTTTTCAGCAATTCATTAACCCTTTTCTTCTTCGCCATTTGGTGCGGGTCTCTTAGTTATGTGCAGAGGGTGTGTGGAATAGAGAGCTGAGTGATTTATGCCAAGTCTGAACGAGCCTAGTAGCCTGTATATTAGAAGAGCAGTTAAGGACACTGTTGACATGACCCATTATTTCCATGCTGATTAGGGCCATAAAAGGGTTTCTAAGACTGGGGTTTTTCTGGAAATTGATAAACTGTAGACATTAGGAAACCTCCTGTTTATCTCCATTGCAGAGAGTTCATAGAAGGAGCTTATTAACTCCCAGAGCTAGAAAGGAGGTTAGTGACCCCAGAGTCCAAGCTTCTCTTTATCCACATGAACTGGAGGCTTGGAGAGGGCAAGTGAACTTGTTCCAGGCCACACAGTGAAAGAAACAGCTCAGACTCAAAACCAAGTCTTGTGACTCATGATCTAATGCTATTGTCACTCAATTACGTCATCCCCAACTCTCACAGGAACCCTGTTGTCAGATCGTGGTTCTCCTATACAAGAAGAACTAATTTTCCCTAAAAAGTGATGCAGTGATCCCTTTGACTTGATTGGCCCCTGTCTCCTTGATGAAACTTCCTAGTCATCAAAGGACATTAAAGAAAAATCCCACCTTTGTGGAATCTCAGTCCCTCTGACTCGATGGATTTTCAAAGTCTACAGAATCGCCTTCCCTTTCCCTGATGACCAGATGGGTTTCTGTTTGGAAATAAAGGGGAAACCACATTCAGAGTAGCTGAGTGCCTCTATATACTTGTTAAATATCCTTGTTGCATTGTTAACATCCTTTTGTTAATTGTTCAATAAATATAAAGTGCCTTGTTTTATCCCAATATTAAACCTGAACTGAGAGTGCTGGCTTTAGGCCCACACTTAACACACACCAAGGATGAGATGTGACTCCTACATTCAGTCATAACAATAATATCTCCTTCTAAAGCCAATGCATGCATACACACTTTGAGACAAGAATCAGTTCTCAAAGAGTGTACTGCCTGGGGCCCTAAAACATTCCCCTAGGTAGACAGGATGGAATCTCAGGCCAGTCATCTCATCAAACATGTAGCCTGGGCTATGCTTGAATTTCTGTGTCATCACAAACTAACCTTACCTAGAAGAGCCCTCTACTGTATGGCTGAAGCCACAGAGTTTTAGAAACCCAGATGCCTTGAACATGGAAGGAGACAGAGATGTCCATTGCAGTGGCCCTTCATAAGCTACCTTCACAATGGACCTCACAATGGTGGAGCACAAAGATATGCCTTCCCAAGATAACTACACAGCTGTAAAGGTGCCCTTCCCCCCAAGAGAAAGACTTAGGGTCATAGAGGTAGAGCTAGAAGTGACCTTAGAAGTCATCAAGGCCAACCATTTCATATTTCAGAGGAGAAAACTGAGTCTAGAGAGGTTAAGTCAACAAGCTTTTATTAAGGACCATGCATTTTCCAGGCACCATGCAGAGCACTTGTTGTTTTAGTCATTTTCAGTCGTGTCTGACTCTTCATGACCCCATTTAGGGCTTTCTTGGCAAAGGTACTAGGGTGGTTTGCCATTTCCTTCTCCAGCTCATTTTATGGATGAAGAAACTGAGGCAAACAGGGTTAAGTGACTTGCCCAGGGTCACACAGCTAGTAAAAGTCTGAGGCTAGATTTAAACTAAGTGAAATGAGTCTTTCTGACCTCAGGCCCAGTACTTTAAGTACCACTTAGCTGTCCCAAGTACTACACACTAGGGATACAAAGAAAGGTAAAAGCCTTTACTCTCAAGGCATCTTTGGTCTAATGGGGGAGATAATGTGCAAATAACTATATACAAAAAAAAACAGGAAAAATTGGAAATAATCTCAAAGAGAAGGCACTAAGATTAAGAAGGATTCATCCAGGGTCACAGTGTCTGGGGCAGGATTAGAATAGAGGTTTTTTTCAGATTCCAAGTCCAGCACTCTTTTCGTTATACCTCTTCTTTGGCTCAATTCCTTTCTCCACTGACAAACCAATTCTGTTCAAAGGGAACAGGGTTTATGTCAACCTTGCATACACTAATAATAGTCAACATCTTCCTTTTTTCTTAAGTGCTCCAGCTTAATGATACTTCTGTCTACCAGAATGGCAGCACTGTGACTCTTGGCATAGGACTCCTGATCCCCATTGATTTTGTGTAATTTACTATGTATCCTCTAGAACAGGATCTTTGGCCCCTTTGTCCCTTCTGGTGAAACCTTGTAGTAGGAAGACAGAATTTATGATTTCAAAGAGAACCATATATATGTCTGAATGGTTCAGAACCGCAGGATATAAGGAATTCTCTAAGTAGAAGGCAGAAGAATTAAAGCATTTATTCAGGCTCCAAAGTAACAGACCCATGAACCAGCCTCCCCATTTTGATATTTTGATCAAAAGCTTCCAGGCCCAATAAGTCCACCTCACAAGAGTAACCAGGAGGCCACAGAAAAACATGATGGTATTAAACCAAATCATATTCATGCT
>JAQQSZ010002852.1:0-14620 GCA_028646595.1 Phalanger gymnotis
TTTTTTTTTCTCTTAACAATTATTTTTTTGTTTAGTATTTTGGTTTTCAACATTGTTTTCCACAAGATTTTGAGTTACAAATATTCTCCCCATCACTACCTTCCCCCACTCCAAGATGGCATATATTCTGATTGCCTTGTTCACCAGTCTGCCTTCCCTTCTGTCTCCCCACTCACCCCCCACCCATCCCCTTTCTCCTTACTCTCTTCTAGGGCAGGATATATTTCTATTCCCTATTCCCTATATACTTTATTTCTCAGTTGCATGAAAAAACAAATTTTTTGAGCATCTGCTTTTAAAATTTTGAATTCCAAATTCTCTCTCCTCTTTTCTTCCCATCCACCTTCCCTAAGAAGGCAAGCAATTAAACATAGACCACACATGTATCACTATATAAAACACTTCCACAATATTCATGTTGCTAAAGACTGACTGTTATTTCCTTCCATCCTATCCTGTCCCCCTTTATTCAATTTTCTCCCTTGACACTTTTGCAGAAGTGTTTGCTTTTGATTACTTCCTACCCCTATCTGCCCTCCATTCTATCTTCTCACCTTTTTTATCCCCTTCCCCCTACTTTCCTGTGGGGTAAGATACCCAATTGAGTTTATATGTTGTTGCCTCCTCAATTCAAATCCGATGAGAGGAAGATTCACTGATTCTCCCTCACCTGCCCCCTCTTCCCTTTCAAGAGAATTGCCTTTTCTTGCCACTTTTATGTGAGATAATTTACCCCATTCTCTCTCTCCCTTTCTCTCTCTCAATGTATTCCTCTCTCCTCCCTTAATTTGATTTTATTTTTTTAGATATTGTCCTTTTGTATTCAACTCACCCTGTGCCTTCTGTCTATACATATATGCATATTCCCTTCAACTACCCTAATAGTGAGAAAAGTGTCATGAATTACAAACTTCATCTTTCCATGTAGGAATGGAAACAAAACAGTTCAACTTTAGTAAGCCCCTTATGACTTCTCTTTCTTGTTTACCTTGTCATGCTTCTCTTGATTCTTGTGTTTGAAAGTCAAATTTTCTATTCAGCTCCGGTCTTTTCACTGAGAAAGCTTGAAAGTCTTCTCTTTTATTGAAAGTCCATATTACACCTTGGAGATCTATACTCAGTTTTGCTGGGTAGTTGATTTTTGGTTTTAATCCCAGCTCCTTTGACCTGCAGAATATCATATTCGAAGCACTTTGATCCCTTAAAGTAGAAGCTACTAGAGCTTGTGTTATTCTGATTGTGTTTCCACAGTACTCAAATTATTTCTTTCTGGCTGCTTGCAATATTTTCTCCTTGATCTGGGAACTCTGGAATTTGGCAACAATATTCCTAGGAGTTTTCTTGTTGGGATCTTTTTCAAGAGGCAATCTGTGGATTCTTTCAGTTTCTATTTTATCCTCTGGCTCTAGAATATCAGGGCAGTTCTTGATAATTTCTTGAAAGATGATATCTAGGATCTTTTTTTGATCATGGCTTTCAGGTAGTCCAGTGATTTTTAAACTATCTATCCTGGATCTATTTTCCTGGTTAGTGAATTTTTCAATGAGATATTTCACATTGTCTTCCATTTTTTCATTCCTTTGGTTCTGTTTTTATAATATCTTCATTTCTCATAAAGTCACTAGCTTCCATTTGTTCCAATCTAATTTTTAAAGTGCTATTTTCTTCAGTGGTTTTTTGGACCTCCTTTTCCATTTGGCTAATTCTGCCTTTCAAGGCATTCTTCTCCTCATCGGTTTTTTTGAGCTCTTTTGCCATTTGGGTTATTCTATTTTTTAAGGTATTATTTTCTTCAATATTTTTGGGGTCTCTTTTAGCAACTCATTGACTTGTTTTTCATGGTTTTCTTGCATCAGTCTCATTTCTCTTCCCAATTTTTCCTGTACTTCTCTTCCTCAGTTTTCTCAATCCTTTTTGAGCTTTTCCATGGCCTCGGACCAATTCATATTTTTTTGGCAGCTTTTGATGTAGGCTCTTCGATTTTGTTTACTTCTTCTGCCTGTATGTTTTGGCCTTCTTTGTCACCATAAAAGATTCTAGAGTCTATGTTTGAGTCTGAGTCTGCATCCTTTTTTGCTGCCTGGCCATGCTCCCATCCAACTACTTGACCTTTGAGCTTTTTGTCAGGGTATGACTGCTTGTAGAGTAGAGAGTGCTTTGCCCCAAGCTTTAGGGGCTCTGCTGCTGTTTTCAGAGCTACTTCTACTCAACTGTCACTGCAAGCTCTGCCACAGCAGAGCTCCACCTCCCCCAAGAGCTGCCAACCAGATCCAAGCAAGGAAAAGCAAGCCTTGCACTCCCTCTCTGGTCTGCCACTTGATTCCTCCCGCTATGAGAGCCAAGGACTCCAGAAGCAGCTGACACTGGAGCTCTGGAAGCAGACACAGGAGCTTCTAGCTGCACACCATCTCTACCACCCCCAGGACTGGGACTGGACTGTTCTCTAACCTGATTTTGAAGTTTGCCCACTAACCTGTTCCATGATCTTTGGTGTTTGTGTGTTGAGAAGTCTGGTAACTGCCATGGCTCAATGATTCATTGCCCTAAGGCCTGCTCCAGTTGACTTCCAATCTGGTTTGTCCTGGTGTGGCCCACTCTGGGCTGTGCTCTGCTCCCAGCACCCTGTGATAGACCCTTCCCAATGATCACCCAGGCTGTCCTGGGCTGCAGACATGCTTCCCTCTCCTATTTCATAGGTTCCACATCACTAGAATTTGTTCAGAGTCATTTTTATAGGTGTTTGGAAGGATTTACGGGAGAGCTTCAGAAAGTTCCTGCTTTCTACCCAACATATTGGCTCTGCCCTCTGCTGAGAGTCATCTTGATCAGCCAACTGTCTTCATAACAAGGTTTTTTGACAAGCCCTGGGTCTTCTGCAAGAGCTATATTAATTACAGTTACTTCTTCTGTTAGTGGAGAATAGAGTTCACTGGCAGCTTTCACACTTTCCAAAGTTCCAAACTCATCTTATTTGTTCAATTTTGTTCCAACTTCTGGAAGACTATTGTAAACTACATTTTCCAATGCTTCTTGTGCAAAGTTGCTAATTCCCACTGTTTCAATACCATTTTCATTTGCTATCCATTCATGCTTGTCTGTGAATTTTCCAATGACAAGTCACAGGGGGCTGGTGCAGAGGCCCCAGGAGGTGGAACCCACTAAGAATGGAGGGGACTCTGGGCTGGGGCTGCAAGGGAGGCCAGGGACCTGTGGGTCTCAGCCCCAGCTGCCACTCACAGGGATGATGAGGCTGAGACCCTCCAGCTCCTGGCAGCTCTCAGTGCAATCTTCTCTGGCAGTGGGGCAGCCCAGGGATCAAAGGGTCCTAAGCTGGAGCCTAGAAAAGGAGGTGCCCTACTGCTTTTCTTTTTGGTAAAATAAAGTTCTATTGTAGACTGTGAGTGTGTGTATGAATATATATATATATATATATATATAGTCTTCCCTCCTTTACCCAATTTTTTTGCATGAGAAGAATTACTCTTTTAATGTCCCCTCTGTGTTATTCTTCTCTATTTTAGCTCTCCTCTCTTTTTTTTTCTTTTTCCCATTTGAGTGAAATGAATTTTGGCACCCAGTTCTGTGCATGTATTCTTCACTTCTTTGGCACGATCATATGAATGTAAAGTTAAAGTCTTGCCTCTTTTTTTAATAGCCTTCTACTTCTGCATGCAGATTATGTTACTTAGCCTGCTTATTTTTCTAGATCTTTGTGGAGTAGTTTGAAAGAGTTCAGCCATATTTTTTGCCACTCTTCCATCTTTGCTGATCTCAGGAACAAAATTCATTGAGAAAGGGGGAGCATGCCCCAGTTGTTAATAGATAACAACTACTGGGATCTGGATTAGGCAGTACATTTTGATAGAATTAACTACTGGATTCAGCCACCAGAGGAGCTATGTGACCCTGACTCCTGGTCAGATCATGTTCTAACAAATTGGTGCCAGTCTTGTGGTATCTCCACAAACTCGTCATTGCTACACCTGGAGTTCACTGTTTTGACCAGATGTCACTATTCCCCAAGCCTCCCCAGCCTTCTATATGGACTTTTGGCTATTTTGCAAAACAACTTGTGCAACAGCTTTGAGAGGCAATGTCTTCCATGAGGCTCATTTCATGTTGAAGTGTATTTAAATCCTTCCCCTTCTGCCCCTCTCAGACATTCCAGTACTGTGTTTTTGCATGGTGCCCCAAATTTCCATTCCCTTGTTGTTTCTACTTTAATAGTCCTCTTGATTTCAGGTTGGCAATAAAACGAATAGAGAGATGGTATAAAGGTCATGGAGGGGTACGTCTAGAAATGGCAATTTGAAGCAAAGATTATGGTTACTTCCAATTGGTACCAGTCAGTCTGGGGTTTTAGTGACAAAGGAGACTAATTATGATAGAAAGTGAAACAAGAACTGGGAAAAGAATACTTGGGATGTAGTTTCATCTTGAAGGACCAAAGATACAAAAAAAAGACAAAACAAAACCATGAGAAGAAGCATTCTGAAAGTGAAGGGAAGATTCTTAAGTACAGACAAGTATTCCAGAAACCATGATAGAAGATTTGATAAGATCAAATCAATCAACACTTTAAAAAATTAATTCAGACTAATCATTGGAAGATCAAATAATGAACTGAAAATTAAATACTTTGACTACATAATGAGAAGAGAGGATTCATTGGAAAAGACTTTTTGATACTGGGAAAAATTGAAGGGAAAAGGAGAAGGGGATGGCAGAGTATGAGATAGATAGAGAGTGTCATGGAAGCAATGAACATGAGCTTGGACAGACTTTAGGAGATAGTGGAGGAAAGAAAGACCTGGGGAGCTCTAGTACATAGGGTCAGGAAGAGTCAGACAGTAATGAATGACTGAAAAACAACAACCATTGGCTAAAAGGTCCAGGTCATGATATTATGGGGTTCGAATGAGGGCTTTCCTCTAATGGACAGGGACTACAGTAGAAACAATGAGAGTCCAGGCTTACTAATGCAGTGTGGGAGCTTCAGTGTGAGTGGTATTTGATTCTTCACTTGTAGGGGTGAAAAAAAAAATCAGCAACAGTAGTGGAGACATCACAACAAATTGGGAGAGGTTTTCTTAACAATCTATGGGTCTGCTTACAAATCTTTCTGTGGTTCAGTGAGTATAACCCTAGTGCATTTTTAGCCTGAGTTCTTAAAGAAGAACTTTGGATTTATTTTGAAAAACAAAGTGAATCTGCCATTCAAGTTCCTAGGAATTCTTTGGATGAGGGACAAAAGTAGGAGAGATTTTTTTAAGAATGAGATAATTGCTGAAATTTCCAGGTATTCTATTTTGAGGACCTGAAGCAAAACATTGTATAAGAGGATCTCTGAAAAATGATACCCATTTTTTTTTCTGTCAGGAGGGAAGATTTGGCATTGGGGTTAGTTGTATCACTTTCATCTTGTATAAGCTAACCTACCCTGGGGCAATTTTGTTGACCCTTATTACCATTTAGCATTATCTTTATCAACAGTTTTAAAACATTTGTAAAAAAAGGCACAAGAAGAAATTATCAGAATTAGTAAGTGAATTGTTTTTTTTTATTTTCTTTTTTCCATCTTTCACTGTCACCTAATCAATTCTTTTTTACTGTATTGTTTTTTCCCTTTTCCCTTTATTTAATTTTCTTCTGTCCATGGTTTACATTTATTCATCAGTGGATCTCAGCAGTACTCAAGTATATTTTGTTATTTAATCTTTTGATTACACTCAACGCTAAGGAGGTTGCTGATCCCTGGTCTAACCTAAATCCCTCCTACTACCATCTGAACATGTCTGTCTTCTGTTGTCCCTTGTGGAAACAGAGAACAGCTGCACACCCTGACCTTCATTTAATATTCCTTCAAATATGTGAAGACTGTTATTAAGTCTCCTCTCTTCTCTAGAAATTCAGCCTTTCCTAATAGAGTAAATGTCTGAAGCCTTTAATCATGTAGTGTATTATATGTTACTTTCCTCTGGACTCTCTCTAAGCTTTCTATATCACATTTCAGTTGTAGGGGCCCAAAATAAACATCATAGTATAACAAAATCCTGACCAAGCCTCAAAAATAGTTTTAAAAATCATTAGGATCATGAAAATTTTACTTTTTTGCAAACTTGCTTTTCTGCATCCTGTGATTATCCTTTACTTCCAAACCATTTCCATCCCACTTCTACTATTCTCTGTATCTGAAGTCTAAAGGAAAATAAGCCTGTAGCCAACTTTTTACTTTGTAGTCAATTTACTCATGCTAAAATATATGCAGTTCTCCATTGTAAATGGAAGAAAATTGACAATTTTGGTTATGGAAATGGTTATTGATGTAAAAGGACATAACTAAAACAAATGTTTTAAATAATGAAATTCTGGAATGTAGAGTAGGAAATATTTCTCTTATTCTATTCATTGTCAATCATCTATAGAGCAAAAACTGCAAGTAATTGAATTGCTTAGATTTTTCCTCTAGGCGAGAATAATCTTTAGCTACTGGATAGAATTTAGCAACTTCTAGTCAGTTAAAACCAAATTTTCCCAGACACACACACACACACACAAGAGATATGAGTGATAGTGTCTATTTTCAATTTTCCATTTGTCATATGTCTATCTTCAAATCACTATATTCAGCACTAAGTATAAAAGGATAAAAATCAAAGAATCTCTGATCTCAAAGAACTTATATTCTACTCAAGGTCAGAGTTGCTGAATCTTTCGATAATTCAATCTATTAGATGTCCTGTGTCTAACAGCATTTAAAGTTGTATTTTATTTTCTTCTTTTTGCTAATAGGAAGAAGAATCAAGGAACTGCTATATAATTGAACTGAGTCTCTCCATGAATCTCTGGATTTGGAATGTATCTACATTAATCTATGAAAGGATCTGGATCTAGGAGAACATAAAAATATGCAGTTATATTTTGATTCAGAAAATCCTTAAACTGTATTTCATCTTTAAACTATGTAAGTTTAAACTATGTTTAAACTAGTAAGATGAACTCAGCCACCCAGAGTGAGGTAGACTTAGGAGAGAAAAGATTATCTATTGTCTGAGAATGGTACAGAGCTTGGCACTTCCTTCACCTAACTCCCACACATCAATCATGGTAGTGTGTTTAACCATCAGAAAGAATATGAGATTCTCCACCAGCAAGTCCTTTTTGGTAAATAGGATCAAGTAAACATAATTTGCCAGTGAAATACATTTATATTTTCAAGGTAATTTGAATACTTCACATGTGGCACTCAGTTGCAGCATGAAATAGGGTAGAAAGAAATATGACATACCTCATTCCCTCAAAGAACTTTCCATTTATTGTGGAAAGGCACACATTAAAATCCTATCAACAAACATGGGTAAATAACATTTTAAGGGCATAGCTAGGTAGTACAACATTATTTGCCAAATTCATTACATATCCACTGTATCTGGGAAAAGATCATTCAGATTACTGTGGTTCAGTGAGTATAACCCTAGTGCATTTTTAGCCTGAGTTCTTAAAGAAGAACTTTGGATTTATTTTGAAAAACAAAGTGAATCTGCCATTCATGCTCCTAGGAATTCTTTGGATGAGGGACAAAAGTAGGAGAGATTTTTTTAAGAATGAGACAATTACTGAAATTTCCAGGTATTCTATTTTGGGGACCTGAAGCAAAACATTGTATAAGAGGATCTCTGAAAAATGATACCCATTTTTTTTTACGATTAGATTACAATAGTCAAAGAAAAAGTTTTTTGAAGGACTTGACATTTGATCCCACACTTTCAAAAATGGATAGCCTTTGGATAGGCAGAAAAGATAATCATTGGATAGATCACATTTGGGAGACATAGTTTTAAAAAAATAAAAATGTACAAGATGGTACAAGATAAAAATGTATGGATTCGTTGCCATCAGAACCAATAGAGGGAATATATATATTATATATATATATGTATGTATATATGATATGTATATATAATGCATACATATATATATATATATATAAATGAGATCCCAACTTTATTATGTATTAAAGCACAATATGTAAGGGCTGTGAAAAATATGAAAAATAAATAAAAAGCTAAGATGATGAAAGATAGAAGGCCATGTATGATATTACAAGACTTGCATTTCAATGCCATTAGTAGGACTATAAAACAATGGAAAAGATTCATCAAGAAATAATCAATTATTAATTAATGTTTCCAGCATTGTGCAAGTTACATGGAATTAAAAGACAAACCATAAACAATGCTACTTACCTTCTACAAAAGGAAACAACATGTGTATAGATAGATAAATAGATATAGATACATATATCTATAAAGTTTTAAATATTGATATATAGGATAAATAAAACATACACAACATTACCAGTTAGAGAGGGAAGACTATTGATTTAATAGAAAAAAAATCATATTTTAGTTAATATTGAATGAAGTGATTAATTCTATGGGGTTGAGGTAAAGAGAGAGCTCATTCTATGCATGTAAAATGGCAATGCAAGGGCACAGAGAATGAAGATGACATTTCTGAGGAACAGAGAGAAGTCCAGTTTGTTTAGACCATAGAATGGAGGAAAGGAAGTGTGGTATAATGAGTCTTAATTGATACATTGGGTCCAGGTTATGAAGGACTTAAAAACCTAACAGAAGAGTTTATATATTATCCTAATGATACAGGGACCCAATTTAGCTTATTGGATGGGAGAATGATGTGTTTAAATATGCATCTAAGGTAAAAAAAAAAACATTTTGGCAAATGTGTGGAAACTAGATTGGAGCAGATGTAGATTCGAGGCAGGGAGATATTGAACCAAGGATTGAGGTTAGGTTAGTAGACACAATGGTGCATATAGTAGAGAGTCAGAATTTAAGACATTATTTGTAATTTTGGAAAGGACATTGTAAGTTGAATGATGAAGTCAAAAGTCATATTGTAAGGTTTTCAAAGTGTTTATATGAAAGGAAATGGAGGCTCTGTGTATAGATAGCTTTCTAAGGAATTTAGCTCAGAGGTGGAGGAAAAATATAGGATGATATGCATCCCCTGCAAGTGTTCAACTTCTGTGTTTATGAACTCTTAAACTGTTTTGTCCAATAAGTCAAGCTTTATCAAGAAGCATTTATGAAAGACTTAATGTTGATACTATGGTGAGCTCTGGGAAATGTAGTGAAAGGAGCTCACAGTTAAATGGAAAACACAACATGCAAGTAGTTAAATACAAAAAGACATTCACAGAATAAATCAGAGCAATCTCAGAGGGAAGGAATTAATATGAAAAGAGATTAGGAAAGGTTTCTTTAAAAAGGTACGATTTTAACTGAAGGAAATTATTTTTCCCTGTACCTTATGATTCCTAACCCTGTTCTTTATCCTCATTGTGACCTTGAATCTCTTTACCCCTTAGCACTTTCTCAGGCCATTACACTTATTCTGAATTCACTATCCTACTTTTCCAGGCTTTATCCTATAGTTAATTAATTCTACTCCACTGTTTTCTATTTTAGAATCTCTTGCTTCTTATCCCATTTCCCCTTATTCATTGCCAAACCTAATCCTGAATTAATGCCACCATCTGACTCCTCTGTGCCTAATCACATGCTGTTGAATGGAGCTGGAGGAGTTGAATGAATTATGCTCATTAGGTCTACTACAAATTTATTCTATATGACCTAAATTGGGCCATCACTGCAGTAAGGCAATACTTTTGTATTCTTCTCTAAATGATTATTTCATTCTCAAAAGAAGCTATCTCTTTTACAGTCTATCTATCTGTCTATCTATCTATCTATCTATCTATCTATCTATCTATCTATCTATCTATCTATCTATCTATCCATCCGTGTGTCTGTCTGTCTGTCTCTCTATCTATCTATCTGAAGGTTCACACAGAATTGAAATCAAATTGACGTTTAATATAGTTGCTAAAAGCCAAAGCATTTTGATCAATGATGAACTAGTGTCAGAGGTAGTATTTTAACTCAAGTCTTCTGGACTTCAGCTCCAGTACTCTTCCCACAATGCCAGAAAATTATTCCTGCTACCACCCAAAAAAGAAAACTATGGGAAAAGGAATGCTTTCCTGACCCTTGTTCTTCTATTTATGAGAATAATTGTAAAATATTCAAACCAGTAAGTTTCCATAGACACTCCTAATCTTTATACATCTGTATCTGTATCTGTATCTGTAGCTCTATCCATATCCATATCCATATCCATATCAATATTGATATAGGTATTTATATTGATATCTATCTATCTATATCTGCCTTTTCTAACTCTAAGAGTATGTTCCAGATGAATGGCATATAGTTCTAGTCTATTTTTTTTCCACATTAAATAGTTATCCACATTAAATAAAATTATTTAAGTCAGAGATCATTTTTATTTGCTTTTTGAACCTAGACCAACATGTTGCTAATTATAGAATTCTGATACATGTTGAACAGAAGAAAGAACACACACACACATACACACAGTCACACATATACACACACATATCATAGATTTGGGATTGTAAGGAACCTTAAGAAATTAAGTCAAAATCCTTTGATTTACAGATGAAGAATCTGAGGCAGGAAGAGATTAGTTATTTTTCTAAGGCCATAATATTGCCCATAGGAAAATAAGTTCAGAAAGAATCGATATTAAATAGTCCTGTGATTTCCAGGGCAAAAGAAGAAGTTGGACGGTGAGAAGTTGGGATTAGATGATGGATAATTTTAAATTTCAAAAGTGAAATAAGAGATGTAGAGCGGCAAGCAAAGGAGTCAATAAAAGGGAAAGAGAGAAATAACATTTTATAAAGCACATAGGAAATTTACTATATTTATTTTTGTTTGCAGTAGCATATGGGATCAGATCCAGCATTTTTCTGTTCTATTCCACAGAAGATGATGTAGTTTCTATGCGAGAAAATTATGTAGTTCCTATAGTCTTTCAGAATCTCTTTTTCCACAGGGCTAAAATATTTATAACTAAAATTCTATAATTGCAAAAATGAAAAGCAACTTTAAAATTATCTAGCAGATATACTTAAAGTCTAAAAGATGCAAGTATTATTCCATGAAAGAAGATCTTTATGTCCATGTTTCAGATATAACCTAATTGATGACATATAAAATTTTACAGCAATCATCATGAAGACGTTATATATTTTGTAAGAAACCTCTCACAAAATGTTGATAGTAAAACACAACATTCTTAAGAATAAGTTTTTTTTTTCCTTTAAAGGCAAACTTGAAGCTTAAGGACTACTAAAAACATTGCATTAGACAAAAATAGGACAACCTTGCTAATCTTATTTTCAGTTAGCTTTAGAAATATTATTTAAAGAAATGTCAAGAGAACAAAATTATCAAGAGGACAAAATCATTGAGAGAACAAAACAATCATGACCAAAGAGAGACAAAATTATCCTTATTTAGGTTGATAAAACCATTCAGTTAGAAAATTCCAGAGAATCAGTGAAGAAAATAAATTGTATTAATACACCCAATAAATCTACAGAACCCTCCAACTGTTTTCATTCTTTTTAACCTTTACTTCTGATTGTCTGGACTTTCTCCATCTCTAGACATGTCCATCAGAGAAGCTTTCTTACCTTAGAAGTTCACTCTGCCCCAAGGCCTGCTGACCCTGGAAGTTCACTCTGCACCTGGCCTTCTCACTTGTGGACATAGATTCTTGGAGAAAGAGCTTATTTGATAAGAATTTCTGGGAAAACTGGAAACAAGGTTAGCAGAAAATTAGTTTAAACCCAGAATCTTATACTATATATCACTATACACTCCAAAAGCACATGCAATCTAAATATATAAGGGCATATTATATTCAGGCTGCTCAGAGTTTAAGTGATTTGGTCATGAAGCAAGTATGTGTTAGAGATGAGATGTGAATCTGTGTCTTCTTGACTAACATTGGCCTTCTACCCACTACTCGTACTTTCTTTTTGCTAGAAAGGTACTTGTCTTGAAAAGACAAGCATTCTTTGCAGTGAGAAGCTTGGAGTCTTTAAAAAATACTAGGATTTCTCAAAGCCCACTCTCTTCTTCCTGTTCACTTCTAGGCCCAGTTCATTTACTACCTGCATTATCTATTCAAGATATATTCGATGATAGATGATCTCTAGGCCCCTAGTTCTAAGTGCCTACAGAGCGAAGTTAACATACTCAGACCTTTTGTTTACGCTTCTACTCTCATTTTGTGGTAGTCAATGTAGACAATAAACAAGTGTGGAACACCTACTTTTAGGCAGCTAGCCTTGAAAAGTTCCACACTTCACTGATGAATACATGGAATTCTTTAAAACTAAACCAAAGGGAAAAAGTGGAAACCTAACTTCTGAAATTTCTCAATAAATTCATTTAACTCACGTTTGACTCACTGCTTATTCTTTTAAGCCAAATGATATTTTTTCTTGTTTTATTTGCAATACAAGGCTAAAGATAGAATAGTTTTTTGTTTTGTTTTGTTTTTTTTACTGGTCCCTGTACAGTCTCCATAAATCACATAGTCTGTGCCTGTTTCAGGTAAAATTGTGCTGTAGGAGGAGTTCGTCTTTAATGTCTTCCCCCTCCTTTTCGGGTCCTTTGCTCTGTAATGGGATGTAGTGTTGATCTGCCAAAGGATGTGTACAATTTTATAGAGGAATCTTTAAAACTATAAAGTTTATAAGCCCCAAATGATTGGCTTTCTAATGAAATTTCAGGCATTTGGTCAGTGCAGAAGATGTTTTAGTAGAGAGAGCTTAAGTTTATGCCCTTCAAATTAGATCACCTTGTTACCAAGATAAATTTGTTCATTGAGTAGAAAGGTATATAAGCCTTTTAATTGCACAAACTAATGATTTAAGTTGCAGATTATTAAACCTAAGACTCCAAAATGAAACCCTTGGTCATTTGAAATGAAAGGAAATGGGATAAGGGAATATCCTAACAAAGTTGCACACCAGATATTTCTGCTTAATAGCTCGATTCTAGTTATTTTGGGCAACTTCTTCGTAGCTTGACTCCTTTTCTACAAAAGGAAGATAACAACTTCAATATTGACTTTAAAGGATTATTAGGAACAGTCTTTTGTAAACTAAAAGTTGGAAGCTATGTAAATGTGAGGGTTTTTTATATCATTATTCATTGATTTCATATTTTTAGTTTTAGGCATTAATTTTCACAGGGGTTTAAATTACAAATTTTCTCCCCATTTCAACTCTCCCCCCAACTCCAAGATGGCATATATTCTGATTGCCCCATTCCCAGTTAACACTCCCTTCTGTCACCCACTAACATCCTCCCCTTTTCCCTTACTTTCTTGTACGGCAAGATAGATTTCTACACCCAATTGGCTGTACATCTTATTTCCTAGTTCCATGCAAAATATTTTTTTGAACATCTGCTTTTAAAACTTTCAGTTGCAAATTTTCTCCCCTCTTCCCTCCCTACTCACCCTCCATAAGAAGGCAAGCAATTCAACATAGGTCACATGTGTATCATTATGCAAAACCCTTCCACAATACTCATGTTGTGAAAGACTATATTTTGCTCCTTCCTATCCTATCCCCATTTATCCAATTATCTCCCTTCACACTGTCCCTTTTCAAAAGGGTTTAATCTTGGGGGTGGAGCCAAGATGGCAGCTGGAAAGCAGGGACTAGTGTGAGTTCCCTGCCAAGTCCCTCCAAAAACCTATAAAAAATGGCTTTGAACAAATTCTAGAACTGCAGAACCCACAGGGTAGCAGAAGAAAGCAGGTTTCTAGCCCAGGACAGCCTGAATAGTCTCTGGATAAGGTCTATCCCACACAGAGCTGGGAGCAGAGGGGAGTGGAGCTGAGCAGAACAGAGCCCAGCATGGGAGGCACAGACAAACAAGATCAGGAGCTGGGTGGAGCATACCCTAGCGTCCTAAATCAGAGAGCTGCAACAGTTACCAGACTTCTCAACCCACAAACACCAAAAACAACAGAGTAGGTTAGTGGGAAAAGCTGCTGTGGACAGGGAATTGTGGTTCGGCCACCACTCCTGGGGCAGCAGAGGTGGGGCAGCTACAGAACTATGGCTGCAGTTGCTTCTGGACTCAGGCCCACCTGGTGGGAGAATTAAGTGGCAGATCAGAGCAGGAGTGAAGAGCCTGCTGAAGATCTAAGTCCAGTCCTGGTTGGAGGTTGATGGGGAAGGAGGAGTGCTGGTGAGGCAGAGCTGGCGCATCCCCCCAAGCTTGGAACATACTACTATACTCTACAAGAAGCCATACCCCGCTGAAAAACTCAAGGGTCAAGTAAGTTGGCAGGGAACATGGCCAGGCAATGAAAACACACCCAGATTCAGTCTCAGACTTTGGAATCATTCTTGATGACAAAGAAGACCAAAACATACAGTCAGAAGAAGTCAACAAAGTCAAAGATCCTACATCAAAAGCCTCCAAGAAAAACATGAACTGGTCTCAGGCCATGAAAGAGCTCAAAAAGGATTCGGAAAAGAAAGTTAGAGAAGTAGAGGAAAAATTGGGAAGAGAAATGAGAAGGATATGAGAAAACCATGAAAAACAAGTCAATGACTTGCTAAAGGAGACCCCAATAATACTGAAAAATATACTGAAGAAAACGACACCTTAAAAAATAGACTAACTCAAATGGC
>JAQQSZ010002853.1:0-14620 GCA_028646595.1 Phalanger gymnotis
AAAAAAAGTTTTTGCATGCAACTAGAAAATAAGATAGACAGGCAATGGGGTGTAGAAATTTATCTTGTGCTACAAGAAAGGAAAGGAAAAGGGGATGGGAGAGGAGTGTGGTGACAGAATGGAGGGCTGACTGGGGAACATGGCAACCAGAATACACACCATCTTGGAGTGGGGAGGAGGGTAGAAATGGGGAGAAAATTTGTATTTCAAACTCTTGTGAAAATCAACGCTGAAAACTAAACATATTAAATAAAATAAAAGGTAAAGAAGAAAAAAGAAAAGAGACATGGTCAAGGGAGAAAACTGAATAAAGGGGGACAGGATAGGATGGAGGGAAATATAGTTATTCTTTCACAACATGACAGTTATGGAAGTGTTTTGCATACTGATACCTGTGTGGCCTCTGTTGAACTGTTTAACTTCTTAGGGTGGGTGGGTGTGTTGGTAAGCAAAATGGGCTCCTTAGCACTTAGTTCAACAAGTGCCCTTGAAGAGTTTGGCTTTTGTTTCCTTTGAGTAATTCAGCTATTTCATTGAATCTTATGAAGGGCTAAGCCCCAGGCCCAAACCTCTATTAGGTGTAATGTGGATTGGCAACTAAGGTGGGGCCCAAGGTGGGGCTAACTCCAGGAAGCGCCTAGTTTACATGTCTGGGACAGCAGAGGCTCTTAGACCACATGGGTTTAAGTCGTCTCTTTGTGAAGATTTTAGGTCACATGGGTGAGTCGCATTTGTGACTCACCCCTGACTCTGAAAATGATATAAAACCAGGGCTTAGCCTCCTCTTCCTTGGAGCTATTTGCCACAGCAGTGTTGGTAGGCGTGACTCTGGGTCAGCCCTTGTTCTGAGCTCCCGGGCTGAACCTAGATGTTGGTAACTATGAATCTATATTGGGTCTGTCTGTTGATGTTTGTACTTTGTTTGTAATTTGCTCTGAAGTTCAGGGTGCTGGTTTATTTTTTCCCTGAACTAAGTGAATGATATTTGTGTGCTGAATTAAAGTGAGCTTGTTAAACCCCTTCACCTTGCTTTCCTTATTTAAGCAGATCAAAAGAACCTGTGCAGTTGGCAGCTTTCTGGGTGCTGGCTGTAGGTGGATCTTTCACCCCCCACAGAAGCTGCTAACCGGATTATTAAAACAGTGGGTGGGAAGGGAAGAAGGGAGACAATTTGGCACTCAAAGTTTTAAAAGCAGATGCTCAAAATAAGTGGTTTTTGCATGCAACTGGGAAATAAGATATACAGGCAATGGGGCATAGAAATCTGTCTTGCCCTCCAAGAGAATAAGGGGAAAGGGGATGGGGGGAGCAGAGTAACACAAGGGAGAGCTGAGTGAAGAATGGGGCAATCAGAATATATGCAGTCTTAGAGTGGGGGAGAGGGTAGAAATTGGGAGAAAATTTGTAACAAAATGTTGTGGAAATCAATACTGAAAACTATAAATATTAAATAATAAAATATGAAATTCAAAAAAAAGAAAGTTTAGCTGATTTCATTCATTCACCAGTGCCCTGGCCAAATAAATCAATCACAAAAAGAATGTACATATGGATTCAACGTGACTTACTTATTCATTTTTTAAATGGTTCCTGTTTTTAATAGCTGTCTCCACCTACAAAGGTGCTCACCCATCATAGTGGGCTAGGGTACTTCCAAGTAAAATAAAGCATATAGAAAAGATAGCCAGCCCATGGGCTTTATTTACATTTAGTCTCTCTCAAACCAGGAACAAGTATCTACTGTTATCTTTTTATTTTTCTGATTAGAGATCTGGAAGGGAACCCTCTCATTTCATATATGAGGTAAATTGAGGTCAAGAGAGGTTAAATAACTTGCCTAACAAAGTTGAGCCCTTTCACAGTGCTGGAACACATAATCGAGCTGTATTCACAGAATGACAAATTTAGAACTAGGAGAGACCACAAGAGGTCATCTAGTTCATCTCTCTCATTTTATAGATGAAGAAACCGAGTTCCCCAAATGTCAATAATTATAATTCAATGAAGATGAAAACTACATCAAGGTCAACTACTAAACTGAAGTAAATTATTCAACTTGAAAAACCTACAAGCCAAGACTAAAACTTAGGGAGAGTTGGTGCACAACTTTATGTTCATAGACGATTGTTTACTCAATGCAGCCTCTGAGGCTGAGGTGCAACGAAGTACGGATCAATTCTCTGATGCTTATACTAATTTTAGCAAAACAATTAACACCAAGAAAACAGGTTCTCCACCAGTCAGCACCACACCATCTGTATGTGGAACCATTAATTACAGGAAATGGAGAAATGTTGAATACTGTGAGTAAGTCCACTTCCCTTGGCAGTGTACTTTTGAGGGATGTACACGTTGATGAGCATTGCCAGAACTAGCTCAGTGTTTGGGATGTTTCAAAGGAAACTATGGGAGAGAAGAGGGATTAGATTGGTTACCAAACTGAAGGTCTACAGAGAGCCACTGTGTTGACCTTGTTGTATTTCTGTGAAACCTGGATAATATACCAGTGCCATGTCAAGAAACTAAATTGCCTACATTTCAATTGTCTTAAAAAGATTCTGAAGACCACCTGGCAAGATAAGGTACCAGACACTGAGATGATTTCTCCAGCTAAACTGCCAAGCCCTTAAACTCTACTGCAGAGAACACACCCCAAATGGGTTTGCCACGTTATTCAAATGCCGTAAGTATGTTTGCCTAAAAGACTATTTTATGGAGAACTCATCCAAGGCAAGCACTTACATACAGTTCAGAAGAAGAACATCATTAAGGTCTCCCTGAAGAATTTTGTAATCAACATGAGACATGGGAGACTAGCACAAGACTGTACAGTGCAGCATGCCTGCGGCAAAGAAAGTGCTGTACTCTGTCACTGAAAAATTACAGTAGCTCAAAAGAAGTGTGACATACACAAATGTTCATATGGACTATTTGTCCCCCCCCCCCCGTGGTAGAGCCTTCCAAGTTCATATTGCTCTAATCAGCCACAATCAAACACACTTGATCACAAAATAGAGATATCATTTTTGTTCTCTTCGAGAATGAAAGACAACCTTCCCCAATTGATAAATGGTCGAAGGATATGAACAGGCAGTTTTCAGATGAAGAAATTGAAGCTATCTATAGTCATATGAAAAAACTCTCTAAACCACTGTTGATTAGAGAAAGTCAAATCAAAACAACTCTCAGGTAACACATCACATTTATCAGATTGTCCAATATGAAAGAAAAATAAAATGATACATGTTGGATATGTGGGAAAATTGAAACACTAATAAATTGTTGCTGAAGTTGTGGACTGATCCAACCATTCTGGAGAACAATTTGGAATTATGCTCAAAGGGCTATAAAAATATGCATACCCTTTGACCCAGCAATACCACTTCTAGGGCTGTATCCCAAAGAGATCATACAAATGGGAAAAGGACCCACATGTACAAAAATATTTACAGTATCTCTGTTTGTGTTAGCAAAGAATTGGAAATTGAAGGGATGTTCATCAGTTGGGGAATGACTGAATAAGTTGTGGAATATGAATGTAATTTAATACTATCATGCTATAAGAAATGATGAGCAGACAGACTTCAGGAAAGCCTGGAAAGACATGAATGAACTGATGCTGAGTAAAGAGAGCAGAACCAGGAGAACATTGTACATAGTAACAGCAACATTGTGAAGTGACTAACTTTGATAGATTTATCTCTTCTTATCAATGCAAGGATTTAAGAAAATTCCAAAGGACTCATGGAAAATGCTGTCCACTTGAAGAAATAAAACTGTGGAGTCTGCATGCAGATTGACACATATTATTTGTTCTCTCTCTCTCTCTCTCTCTCTCTCTCTCTCTCTCTCTCTCTCCCCTTTTTCATGGTTTCTCCCATTGGTTCTGTCTCTTCTTTCACAACATGACTAATGTGAAAATAGGTTCAATATGAATGTATATGTAGAGCCTATATCAAATTGCATGCTGCTTGGGGGTGGGGGAGGGGAGAGATGGGGAGAAAAATTGGAACCCCAAATCTTATGGAAGTGAATGTTGAAAACTAAAAATAAACAAATTAAAAGTATAAAAAAGAAAGGACAACCAACCAACCATATAAGACAAATTTTGCAAAATTCTTTTACGTATGTCAGTCAATAAGCATTTATTATGAATCTAATATGTGTCAGGCATGGTGATAAGCACTAGGGATACAAAGAAAGGCAAAAGACAGTCCATGTCATCAAGGAGTTCATAATCTATCTCATTTGATCTTTATAACAGCCCAATGAGATAGATGCTACTATTATCCCCATTTTTCAGAAGAGAAAACAGACTGAAACAGCTTAAATGACTTGTCCAGTCATACAGCTAGTTTCTATAGCAGGATTCAAAGTTAAGTCTTTTTTTACTCCGGGTTCTCTACCCGCTGCACCACCTACCTGCTTAGGTAAAGTGACCTGCCCAAGATCATACAGGTATTAATAGTGTTAGAGGTACCCAGAGTGATTCCAGAGCCAGTGCTTTGCCTTCCATAACATGCTATTTCCCACACACAGAACTGTAACCAGTGTGAGTAAACCAGGGTTTTGTTCCAAGACATCAAATTTTTAAGGATAGAGATAGCACTTTCAATCCTCAGCAGCACAGAGGCTACCAGATGATGGTTTGAATCGAGGAATCCTTTATTCTACCTTCCTTTACCTAACTGATACCCTAGAGTCTCTGACTCTCCTTCACCATGAGGAGATATTTTACCAACTGAAGGCAAGCTTCATGACACTAGGGTACACAAGTTCCTAGTTATGACTGTTTTGGACAAACAGATGTGTCCACTTGGGTTCTTCTGAATAGCAACTTCATTCCTCCACAGATACATTAGTATTCAGTCAGTCAATAAACATTGATTAAGCTCCTACTATGCACCAGGAGCTATGTTAAATGCCAGAATTTAGCAGGATAAAATCATAAAAGAAAAAAAGATACTTGATATTGAGAAAAAGATGGGGGGGGGGACACTAAGGGAGAAGAAATTGAATGGGAATAGGAAAAATTGCTTTTTCTTAACATGGCTTAAGGAGGTGAGTACTGAGGAGCACATGGTGGGCATTTCATTTTGTAAGTTATTTTAAATTGATTTTAGAACCTCTCAATGCACTTTATATATAACTATTAGATTAGATTATGCAGTTCTTGAGGAGAATTTGTGTCTGCTCTGCATGCTCATTATTTGTGCAAATAGCCAGTATCACCATCCTTAACAGCATGTAGAGTATTGACACCACAGTTTGATGAAATGTTTTCCATCTTTTCTGTGGAGCAGCCAATGAAATAGTACTTTAAAACGGGAGAGAAAGGAACTGCAGGTGGGTTCCATTGGAAAAGACAAGGGTCATTTAAGGAGTAAGAATTTTTCTCTCTAATCAGGTACCACAGTGGGGGAGAAAATGGGGGTAGACAAAGACTTCTTAAAATGCTTGCAAGCCACTCCCTGAATCTTGGGCAGGATATGGAAGCCCAGGATTGCTAAGGCCAGCATCAGTAACACAGAATGGCTGTTGCCTGGGCCACAAATACAAAGCACAGAGCAGTAGACCAAAAAGTCTCTTTCTCTCAATTGAACTAAGTAGCAGTAGGACCACAGGCCTGCTCTGGATATCACTGATACTTTCTCAATATTCTCTGCCTCAGGTTAGAAAGACTATATTTTTGGCCTTTCCCCAGCTTAATATCAAGATATACTAGTTCTCTCTTATTGACATAATTTCCCCCTAGACTTTCTGGATTTCTTCATGGCCAGATCCCATTAGAAAGGGATTGGGAAGAATCACAAGTTTTCTGATTCTTTCCCCCCACTTTCCCTCTCCTCCCCCAAACCATACAACACTATCAGAAATAATGAGTAAAGGAAGACACGAATCTGATAAAACCAACATAGCTTTAGAGCTGGAAGGAAATGCAGAAGTCAATGAGTCCTACTGTCTCATTTTATATATAAGGTAAACTGAGATCAAGTGATATGCATAATAAGGTCATATAGTTTGTAAATGGAAAAATTAGATTTTGAATTAAGGTAAATTAGAGTCCAGATCCTCTTGTTTGTTTGTTTGTTTTTGCCATGCCACACAGATCACTCTTCAAAAGAAACATACAAAGGAAGAAAGACCATGCAACAACAAAAAGGAAAAAAGTGAAGGTATACAAATTGCAAATGTTCTTAGGATTAGTCAAGTCCTATATACCATCTCTAGGGACCTGGACCTACCCTTACTTAGTCCTTCATCTTCCATAATTGACTATTAGCTCAATTGTAATTCTATTGCTATAGATTTAGCTGGTAGATTTCCCTGTCTCAGCCTTTCTGAATTTGTTTTTCTAGCATTTGGTTGTATTTGAAGGCACCGAGCACTGAGGAATGGAATTTCTCTCTGAGTTTTCTCAGTTTCTGAATTGTATGGAATACCTTATTCAACTGATAATTATGGACCTGAAGAAATCCCCCCACTCCCATCCTTTTACCTCCCTAGTCATTTATAAATGTATAAATCAGTCAACCACCGAGCATCATTATGTTTTTACTATGTGACAGGCACTGTGCTAAGTGCTGGTGATATAAAAGAAAATGAAAACCATCCCTGACTTTAAGGAACTTATGTTCTAATGGAAGAGACAACATGTAAATACCTATCTGATACCTACAGAGTAAATGGAAGACAAAAGGTAAAAGTTTAAAACAGAATCTTTCTCATCTGGATCTCATTTCACCTCCTTCACCCTCGTATGTAACCTTGGGCACTGGACTGCCATATCCTCATATGCAAAATAAGGGGGTTAGACAAAATTATCTCTATGGTCTCTTTCAGTTCTAAATCCTATAATCCTATGATCCTCCAAAGATCTTAAGCATTTTTTTCTATTCCCATCTGTCATGTCTGAAGGAATATTAATCCTTTTGTTATCATTTTCCTAGGTTTCTACTAAGGCTGACAATGAAAACATTGAATTCAACGAAGTTTGTTATGAGAATTTTTCTATCTCCTCTTTATACATCCTATTTTCTAAAGCCAACATTCCCTCCCTGCTGCTCCCACTGAAGCCCAAAGCTCAAAGAAGAAAGCAATCTAATAAACTGGTTTAGACTAGTATGCTAATTAGATATAATTGCAGGATATTAAAGCCGAAAAGGGACCTAAAACATCATCTTATCCAATTCTCTCATTTTTCAGATGAGGAAACTGAGGTGCAGTGAGAACAATTGACTTGCATAAAGTTTCTCAGTTAGTCAGGGGTAGAGTCAAGAGGAAAACCCAGGTCTTTGATTCCTTGTATAGCATTCTTTCCAAAAGACCAAGTTAGAGATTTTAAAGCATTATGCTACTATGCAACACATAGTAATTTTTATCCACAAATATCAAAAACAAGAACTACTTATTTATTTTTCTAAATATTATGTCTACATCCAGAATAGAGAGTACTATGGAAACGGTTACTGATTCTCATGTTCTGTTGCATAGGTGTAAAGGATGACACCAGGGGGCCCCAGGAATTCTCCTCCAGGATGCAGAAATCACATATGCAAGTACCCGTCTGTCATTGAAGTCCCCCACTCATCGAAAGTAACGACTGCTTTAAAAGTTTCTAAAACCAATGCTACTTTGTACCGCATAGAACGAGGACTGTTGTGGGTGCCCTAGATACCCCCTGCTCTCTACACCCTCTCACCATCATCCCTCAGTCTCTGCCTTCATTCAAAAACTCTGTACTGCCATCTTGAATCTGTCATTATCCCTTCCATGTGGTCTGCCCTCTTGGAAGTAACAGGGCAGATGCACTATTCAAAGAGATCAGACAACTGGCTAAGGACTAGAAGGTCCCCTTTTATATTCAGATAGCAGGAACCCCCATTTTCTTGCCTTCTAGATGAAATCAGAAAGCACTGATTATTCTCCCAGAAAATTGGCTTTTTTATATCTCCAATGAAATACATCAACCATTTAGTTTCAGCTGAGCTTTCAAATTACACTTGTTCATCAGAACTAAATCTTTGTAGGATTGTACCCATTACTAATTGTTGCACAGCAGAATTACATTTGAAGCCTTAAGAAATATCTTGATGTCTTATGGAACACATAGCACTTTGAAGAAAATGTTGTTTGGGGGAAATTAGTCTGAGGCAATGAAACTTGTTTGTTCCAGCTAAATAGATTGCTTAACATCTTGGCCTATGAAAAGACAAATAAGGATTAGTTCAGTGCCAATAGTAAAAACACTCTACCTTGGCACCCAGTCTTGCTTGGTTCTTTATGGGGTATGTTTCTATCCCCAGGATGGACTAATTACTTTTTTGCTCAATGTCCCCATTCCTTTTCTTCTGCTCTGGGTTTCTTTTCATGCTTCATTTCTCTTCCTCAAACTTCTCATTTTCTCTAGAACTCGCCATTATTTTCCCCAAGCCAATCTTTTCTTACGATCTTGTGTTCCTTCTCTGTAAATACTCAAGTATGATAGGTTCTCTCTGATCCAGATGGCTTCGTTTTCATCACTGGTCTTTTTTCCTCTTTATTTCAATATGTGGTATTTTGTTTTTTCCTGCAGCTGTTAAAAGTGAGTACAATTTAAGTCTACCCACATACTCTCTACTTCACTTTGAATCACCCCCTCATTTGAATGAGACAGGCCTCCACTCAGGGAGTGAAAAAGCCAGAAGCTGTGAAATAGAATTGGCTTATCATCAACCTGTTTATTTGTTTTTGGTTGCTACCAGACCTGGGTCAGCATAGGGAGTCCCAGGTGATGAACTCTCCCTGTTAAGGATTATCATCAACTGCTTTGTAATGTATAGTTTTAGAAAATTGCCTATGGAAAGTTCAAAGTCTAAGTGACTCACCCAGAGTCACAGAGCCACCATGGGTCAGACAGGACTTACTTGATCCTTGATCTGTCTGACTCCAAGATCAATTCTACCCACTATTCCATGCTAGCTGCCATCACTATATTATACCTAAATGCCAGGATACCTGAAATATTAATTTTTGTTCATATTTGTGCCAGGTTAAAGTAAACATCAGGGAACCAGATAGGAAAAAGGGTGAGAGTGCAAAGGAGAAGAGGAGATCAGAACTCAAGGCAATCAAAGAAGACTAAGAAATCTGAAATGAGGTAAACATTAAAGGTTGAAGAGGATTTTAAATAAGTGGATAAGAAATAGAAAGACTTTCCATGGAAGAATTTTTTCTTGTATTTTCCCCATTTCATAAGGATGAGTCCATAGAATCCCTTTTGCTGTATAAGTGTGTTGACATATGGCCATGCGGGTAGAGAAGCCTCAAAACTACATTTCTTTCGGATATGACACAAATAGTCAATACACAATTGTCTCATCGTCCCCAAATAGTTCTTTGATTCAGAGATTCCCAGCAATAAACTCCACAGTCCTAAAAACAGCCACATGTAAGTTAGCTGCTGGCAAACAACATAATGTTTACCATCATTACTATCAGCCAGCATTTTTGTCTCTGAGGGGCTGCTTCAAATCAGGTCCTCCAAAACATATCTATCTTTCCATATGTGCTATCTGAGGGTGTGCTTTTTGCAAGTCCTTTCAGAAATATGTTTATTTCTCCCCAAGCTGCTTTTCTTTGTCTTTCCCATACAAAGTTTCTTTTTCTGACCCTTTCAGTAAATATAATGTCCATATGTCATAAAGATAGCACCTTACGCAAAGATATATGAAACATTGGATACTTCTAAATTGTAAGGAAGAAAATGTATTTTGACTATTTGGAGCAAATTTTAGTTAATATTAATAGGCAAATTTACCAAAATTGCTGCTATACATGGAGAATTTATTGTTTAATTCTCATCCTAAACACCTAGCTATAAATACACTCTCTCAAAAATGCCAAGGTTGGGTTGTTTCTCACTAGAATCCAAAGTTCATATGCCAGGGCCTGTAACTGCAAGATCAGCAATTCAAGGTCCTTCATGAAGCCTGTAGAACTAAGTTAGGTCACTAGTCACGTGCCTCACACCACTGTTCTGGCTCCCCCTACCCCACCCAAAAAAGACAGAACACAAGTATCAGACTAGAGAAAAATTACTCTCATCTACCAACTTGCATGCCATTGAATGCTTCCAAACTAAAATCTGCAAAATGCTCTCAACATCAAGATTACATGTATTACATGAATATAACATCTTCTCAATCTCTTAGATCTATAGTTTCTATGACCTGTTCTCCAGCTGTTTCTCCAGTTCTGGGTGCAAGGGGGAACTTGGGGCAAAACTATGCCCATTTCAGTCCATGTCACCTCTAGTTACAGCATCAGGGTAACATTTTCCCTTCAAGTGACATGCTGGGATGGGACCAGAAACACTCCATCTTATTTCAGATGTAAAGTCATCTCTGATCCCCTAACATGCTTCCTGCAAGTGGCCCCTTCTCTCAGACCTGTGCCTTTGGCTGCCACTGAGAAATCTCATTAAGCAGCGGGGAGGCAGAAAATTCTCTCTATATGAAATATTGCCACATTAAATATACAATCAGGAAGGTTTCAGACATCTACTACCTTTCTGTGATTTAAACAGTACCTAAAACCTGTTTCTTTCATGAATACTTTGTTGGAGGAGGTTCTGATGCCCGCACCCTTTTAGTTCAGTTTTGATGTTAGGGCAAAATGAAGCACCCATAATTTATCGAACATGTGACAAAGAAAGTTTATTTTGCCCTAACACAGTAAGAACATGCAACAAAGATACAGTGACACTTAGCTTCTCTGGATGCAGCCGACCTCAGCTCCATCTTGAAATGAGCAGGTCATCAAGATATGCCAAATCATGGGGTCTCAGGTACCCATCAGGTCTGAAAGGCCTGAACTACAAGGAACTGGGACTTTTTATGCACCCAGACCAGGAACCTGCGTCAGGGAAGCTGGGACCAATCAGGATGCTGGGGGGGGGGCAGAGAGAATGAATGAAGCTACTTCAGGAAAACTCTGGTCATATTATACACATCTTCAAGGAAGTAAAGGACAGGTGGCAATTTCTCCATGACTTACAACCCCTATGTAACAAGTTCACCAAGTCCTAATTTGATATCACATTAGCATATGGAGGGATTATGGCTTCTCGAGTATCACGCTAGTGGAACGACAACTTTGACAGATCCTGACAAGCACCCCAGGAAGAGATTCTACTTAGTTCTGCATATCTTTTGTCCAACAACCAGCCCACCTATACCTGGAGAGGCTCAACACTTGGTTAACCGCAGAGCACTGATTTGGGGGTGTGGGGAGGCATAACAATTGTCAAATAAGATGCACTAAATTTTCAGAGGAGATGCAATCTTCAGTGGTAGAGGAAGTACCCATACCTACAGAACTACAAGTCCTCAAAGCATTGAAATATACAACCCACAATTGTCATCAATCTTCATGCAACTAATTCACATAGTTCTTTGATTGCCATGTGCTTTAATTTGCAGATGTCTAGTACTGAGAGGCATCATGGGATAATAGATAGATATCTAGTAATCCAGATATTTGAAGTAAAGAAGGCCGGGGTACAAATCCCACCTTTTATACTTACTAGCTGTGGGAACGAGGGAAATGACTATTATCTTTAAACTTCAGGCAACTATTTTAAGATTAAACCTTAGGGGGATTGTGATCTGCATTTAAGGGATGAAAAAGGTGAAGTTCTCATAAAACCCTTGACATATCGATGTTTAATGCATAGTATAGTGCAAAACATGTCTGCCTTTAAAATGCCTGCTCACTCCAATGTGATCTCTATTAGATTACGAAAACCTGGGCAGTACTCTCTCTGTGTGTATATATTTCTATGTATATGTATATATATGAATGTATATCTCAAATTGTAAAGAACTAATATAAATATTAGTTATTTTTTATTCTTTTCTTCTATATCACCTCCGACAACAAAAATTTGGGACTAGCTAAGTGTGGAACTACCCACAATCCTCTCTTGCTTTCCCATGATCACTACCCCAGAGCTGGACATCCATTTTTCCTTATGCTGTGCTCGACATCCTTCCCCATAACAAGTTTCTCTAAGAAAGAAAAGCTTTCTAATACAGCAACTCCACAATAAAAACACACAACCCACCCACAACCACCCCCATATGCACACACCACAGAACCCACCTGGAATCAGGGATGAGACTATGATTAGGAACAAATCCAGATCATATCACCACTATGTTCCCCTGCTCTTCGCAACTCTACTCTCCTCCTACCTATCTAGTATCCACCTAATATCTTTGACACTTTGGGTCAGCTGCAAGGTTGCTTTCTGAATGTATAGGACTAGAACATTACCTTCATTCTTTCATTCCACATTATTTCAGTATTTCATTATTGTTACTGAGAAACTCCCTTATATACAATATAAAATTCTTGTTTATGTACCTCTTATATACTCTTACCTGTGTCTTTCACGTTTTCTATGCTACTAGTTTGCTATGTTCTAAAAATTTGCATAGGATTTAACATAATTTGCATCAAACTATCAGAAATTCTTGCTCTATATCCCCATTTGCAGGCTGTTAAAATGTCACAAAAGGGGTATTGGGATATATTAGGCTATTTGATTGGAAGTAGGGTGGTGAAACTAACTAGCCAGCTGTTGTTCAGTCATGTCCCCATGGACCATATTGTCCATGGGGTTTTCTTAGTTAAAATAACGAGCAGTTTGCCATTCCTTCTCCAGTGGATTAAGGAAAACAGAAGTTAAGTGAGTTGCCCAAGTAGGAAGTGTCTGAACCCGGATTTGAACCCCAGTCTTCCTGACTCCACTCCCCAATTCTATCCCCTGAGGCATATAGCTGCCTTCAACTAGCCAGCTAGCTAGAAACTAATATCTACTCCAAGTTCAGGAAGCAAGACACTGAGTACTAGGGAAGTCATGGCAAGAGGGAAGATATCATAGATCAGACAGGTATGATATAGAATCAAGATCACCCAAAGAGGATGAGGAAGATCTATGCAAGTTCCAGAGTTCAGAACTCTTATAGATCACTATGTGCAAGCAGGTAACATCAAAGTTGCTGAGGAAATAAAAAGAGCAGAACAGAGGCTGTCTGTCACTTCTCTTGTTTTCTACTGTCTCCTGTATGCCGTATGTTATCCATTGTTGGCCCAGAAGGTTAACTAGAGTCTTAGAGAACAAAAGTCTGCAAGTGAACCCTGTTTCAAATAGGCATAAGGGCAAGTTGCTGAGACCATGGGAAAATCTTGATAAAGAAATGCATTCTGTCATGAAAGGCACTCACCCGAGGTTCAGGAAATAGTAGAGCCTCACTGTAGTTCTATCAATAGTTCTGTCAATAGTTTTGTGCTCCTAGATTATCTTGGATTTAACTATTTGTTTAAAAACATTAAGGGGATAGTGTAGACATCTAAGACCAGTGCCAACTCTAAAAGTCAACAAATAAGAAAATGATCCCCAAAAGCAGAAACTAGTTCTTATGACAATCAAAAGTAGATACTGTGGGAGGTAGGTACACAAAGGACACTTGCCCTTCTGGTAAGGAAAGTAGACTTTTTATTTGGAATGTTTATTGACTTATTCTGTTTTCATGTCATTTTCATCTCCAAATATATTTCTCTTCTAACCCTTGCTATCCTAAAGGCAATCATCTCCTATACAAAGAGGAGAGTAAAAGGGAAAGAAGATGAAAAGAGGGGAAGGGCAAAACAAGAAAAATACCTCAGCAAAACTGATCAAAATATCAACCAAGTATGAATGTATGTGTGGTGTTCTATATCTATAACCCTTAGCTCTGCAAAAAAAGTCAGGGATGTTCATTTCCTCATCTCTGAGGACAAATTTGGTTATTATAATCACACAACTTTCAGATTGTTATTGTCGTTTTTTTTCCATTTACATTTTTATAATCAATCTATATTTCCCTGAGTGTGATTGTTTCACTTTGTATCAGCTTATACAAATCTTCCCATGCTTGTCTGAATGCTTTAGATTCATTGTTTCTTTTTTAATTTTTTTAATTTAATTTATTTAATATATTTAGTTTTCAGCATCGATTTTCACAAGAGTTTGAATGACAAATTTTCTCCCCGTTTCTACCCTCCCGCCCACTCCAAGACCGCGTATATTCTGGTTGCCATGTTCCCCTGTCAGTCTTCCCTTCTGTCACCCCATTTCCCCTCCCATCCCCCTTTCCCTTTTCTCTTGTAGGGCAAGATAAATTCTACACCCCATTACCTGTGTATCTTATTTCCTAGTGGCATGCAATAACTTTTTTTTTGTTTTTGAACATCTGTTTTTAAAACTTTGAGTTCCAAATTCTCTCTCCTCTTCCTCCCCACCCACCCTCCCTAAGAAGGCACGCAATTGAGCATAGGCCACATGCGTATCATTATGTAAAACCCTTTCACAATATACATGTTGTGAAAGATTAACTATGTTTTGCTCCTTCCTAACCTATCCCCCTTTATTGAATTTTCTCCCTTGACCCTGTCCCTTTTCAAAAGTGTTTGTTTCTGATTACCTCCTCCCCCTGTCTACCTTCCCTTCTATCATCCCTCCTTTTTTATCTTCTTCCTCCTTCTTTCCTGTGGGGTAAGATACCCAATTGAGTGTGTATGGTATTCCCTCCTC
>JAQQSZ010002854.1:0-14620 GCA_028646595.1 Phalanger gymnotis
GAAAAAGCATTACTAGAAGAGCTAAAGGAGGATTTTAAAAACCAAATTAGGGAGGTAAAAGAAAAAATGGAAAAAAAATCCACTGATGAAATCAAGTCCCCAAAGAATAAGATTGGCGAAATGGCTATGGAGATTCAGAATCTAAATAGAGAAAATGACACCCTGAGAGGTAAAATCAACCAACTGGAAAAGGAGACTCAAAAGCAAAGTGAAGACATTAACTTATTAAAAATTAGAGTTGAGCAAGTGGAAGCTAATGACTCCATGAGGCATCAAGAAGTAGTAAATCAAAATGTAAAGAATAAAAAAATAGAAAAAAAAAATGTGAAGTATCTGATTGGGAAAACAACTGACCTGGAAAACTGATCCAGGAGAGACAATTTAAGAATTATTGGTCTACTGGAAATCCACAATGAAAAAAAGAGCCTTGACAGTATCTTTGAAGAACTTATTGCCCAGAGGTCCTAGAAGCAGAGAGCAAAATAGTTATTGAAAGAATTCACCGATCACCCCCTGAATGAGATCTCAAACTGAAACCACCAAGAAATATTATAGCCAAATTTAAGTATTATAAAGTCAAGGAGAAAATACTGCAAGCAGCCAAAAAGAAACAACTCAAATGTCGTGGTACTACAGTCAGGATCACACAGGATCTCTCGGCTTCTACATTAAAAGACAGGAGAAATTGGAATATGATATTCTGAAGGGCAAAGGAGCTGGGACTACAACCAAGGATCAATTACCCAGCAAAATTAAGCATAATTTTTCAGGCAAGGAGATGGACATTCAACAAAATAAGGGAATTCCAGACCTTCCTGATGAAAAGGCCAGAACTCAATGGAAAATTTGATCTTCAAATACAAAACTCAAGGGAGACCTAAAAAGGTAAACAGGGGGAAAAAAACCCCATAAACCTTATTAATCAATAAGGGCAAATTATTTGCATCTTTATATAGGATTATATCATCTTGTGTATGTTATATATATATATATATACATATATATATATGTATATATATGTGTATATATATATATATATATATATATATATATATATATATATATACATGTCAGTCCTGAGAATAGTACGGCTATTATGAAAATTGAAAGAGATACACATAGACTGTGAATGTCTGTATAAAATAACTGATGTAAGGATAAAAAACATCATTAAGAGATGTAAAGGGAGGGTTGTGGGAGAAGAGATAAGGAGGTAGTAGAAAAGGGTTAATTACACCAAATGAAGATGCACAAAAACACATTTTAGTAGAGGGAAAGAAGGGAGGGATAAGAGCAATATTTGAGCTTTACTGTTATCTGATCTAGTTCAAGAAGGGAATAACACCCTGATAAGTATGGAAATCTAACTTGTCCTACAGGTAGTAGGAGGGGAAAGGGGGAAGAAAAGGGAGGGGGTAGTCAGAAGGGAGAGGAGAAGTAGCAAGTGGGAAACAGCAAGAAAAGGGAGGGGAATAAAGAGGGAGGGTAAACTGAGGAAGGTGTCAGTCAAAAGCAAAACTTTGTTGTAGGAGTGGAAGGGGAAAGGGAGAAATAAAAGTATAACCAGGGGGAAATAGGATGGAGAAAAAGACACAGATAGAAATCATAACTGTGAATGTGAATGAGATGAACTCTCCCATAAAACAGAAGCAATTAAAAACCATAATCCTACAATATGCTGTTTACAAGAAACACATTTGAAACAGGGGGATACACATGGGGTAAAGATAAAAGCCTGGAGTAAAATATTGCGCTTCAGCTTAAGTTAAAAAAAAAACAAAACAGGTGTAGCAATCCTAATCTCAGACAAAGCAAAAGTAAAGATAGATTTAATTAAAAGAGATAAGGAAGGACACTACATCCTGCTAAAAGGCATCATAAACAATGAAGCAGTATCATTGTTTAACATATATGCACCAAGTGGTAAGGCATGCAAATTCTTAGAGGAGAGGTTAAGGGAGTTACAGGAAGAAATAGATACCAAACACTATGATATTGGGAGACCTCAACCTCACCCTTTCTGAACTTGATAATTCTAATCCCAAAATAAAAACTTCATAATTAGCCTTTATGATAATTTCTTCCTTCAAAAGTTACATGAATACAGAGATTTCCCTAATAGTCTTAAGTAATACTTACCTAATACTAAGAACTAACATAACAAAGTAAAGACCTTTTCAGTATGATGACTGGTAAATCAAGGCTATCCATTATCATCATTCCTATTTGATGTAATGATAGACATAATAAGTATAGCAATGTGACAAGAAAAAAGGAGTTGAGGAAACAAGCATAGACAACAAAGAAAGATATTTTTATAGATGATATGATCATTTACTTAGAATTAGAGAGTCAATTAAAATTGAATGAAATATTCGATAACTTCTATGAAGTTGTAAGGTAGAAATCCACCTAAATAAATAGTTTTAGAGAGACCCAAAAAGAATCACATGAACTAAGCCAAAAAGAGAACAATTTATACCATAAAAACCAATCCAATGACCAACCACAATTTCAGAAAAACAATGATAAAATGTACTACACGCTACCTTATAGAATCAAGATGCACACTGAGAATGCGGCATACATTTTGAAACACCGTCAATATAGAATTTTATTTTGCTTGACTATGAATATTTGTTACAATATTGTTGTTAGGAGTAGAAGAACGTGGATATGTATGGAGTAGATGGTAACACAATTAGACTAATTTGGACAAACTCAAATTGTAGTCATTAGCAGTACAGTTTCAACTTGTGAAGATGACTCTAGGGAAGTGTCATGTGGGTCTAGGTTTGGCCTTGCAGAGTAAAACATTTATCAGCAATTTGGATAAAAGCGTGCCCTGGACATCCATCTACCAACCCAACTTCTCACTAGATATATAGAAGATGGCTGCTTCTATGAGATTCTAAAGGTATCCTGTGACTACTCATGTCTAACATTGCTGCTTATAAGCTTGTAGTGGTGTGCCTCCCACTATCACAAGGCCACTAGAGATAATGAGCACAAAGCAAAGGCAGACACACACACACACAAAAACACAGTAGGTCCAAGAATTTTCCTGAACATATATCTAGCATGAACTTTTCCACAAATACATATAGCGGCCATGAGAATGAACAAAGACTCTAAGTAAAATGGTAATGAAGCACACTGAGGGGAACATATTTGAATAAGACAACTTATAATTTCAATACTTTCTGGTCTTGATTTCTTTCTCTTCCCATGGTATCTTTACAAAACTCAATTTATAATTACTAGGGCCAGCCCTCTCTTCATTATATAGACTAATATCTTCTTTACTATCAGGGGTTTCACTCCTTAAAGCTGCTTCTGGCTTTGAGTAGCTGCCTATTTGTATCCATGTGTGTTTTTAGAGTGTGTCTTTACTCTTCTTTCTCCTGCCTGGATTCTCCTGAATCAATCTAAAGGACTGATGGAATGGGAATTTTATTCTTAACTGGAAGTTCTATTGATAAGGTTAATGTCTGATGGTGATATAAAAAGAGAAACACCTTCCTTTATACTGCCTCCCACCCCTCAAGATTGTGAAGAGCTTGGTTCTCCATCCCCTTCTGGATCCTGGCTTATACTTCCTTGAATGGCCTGATTGAGAGATAGGATATCTCCTCTTCTCCCAAAATCCACTGTTGCCTTCTTGAATAAGACTAGTGATCATACTCCACAATTACTCTGATCTCTGGCTTCCAATGGATGGCTACAACTCTAATTGTTATTCTGATTGAAGGTTTAGATATGTAAATTTGGATGTGGCTGATTTTTGCTCATCTCATGGCCAGACTCATCTTAATTATGTCAATGAAAGCTTTTTATACTTCTTCAAGAAATGACTTAGTTTTAATTACATTTATAAAATATTGACCTATCATTATCAGTGATTTCTTCCTGTGACTCTATCAAGTGAACTGAGGGGAAACAAAATCCTATATTCACCCACCTTAAATAAAGATAGCAGATTAATTAAATTTGCATATGACACAAAACAGAAATTACGTTAATTAAATTAATTAAATTTGCATATGACATGAAACAGAAAAATACCTAATGCACTGAATGATAGAGACAGGCTGCAAAAAAAAAAAAAGGATCCAATGGACTTGAGCATTGGGCTAAATTTATTAAGATGTAATTCAAAAGGAAGAAATGTAAAGTCATATATGAGCTAAAAGAAATATACACTTCAAAAGTACAGAATTAGGGATATATAATTAGAAGTAAATTTGTCTGAAAAAATATTTGGAGATCTTACAGGACTATAAGTTCTATATTATTCAGTAGCATGATATGGCATCTAAAATATTTTATTCAATCTTGAACTTCATGGAAAAGAGACATAGCTTACAGAATGAAGGAGGTGATAGTCTCATTGGCTGTGCTCTGTCCTGATCAGTCTTCATCTAGCATATCGTTTCCGTCCCTGGAACAACAATTTAGAGGCTATTAGTAATCTGGAGATGATAAGAAAAGGGCAACATGGATAGATGGTAAGAGACCTTGGATACATATTAGATGAGAATCTCTTGAAGAAACTAGGCATGTAATACCAAACATCTTGCAGTAAAGCATTATGCCCTCTTGTCATGGGGCATTAAAATCTCTGAAAAAATGAAGTGGGAGACTATACATATTTGCAATATTTCCTTGTGAATCATCCACAGTTGTATCATTTACTAAGTTTTGTGTGCAGAACTTCAGCCAAGGAAAGGAAATGTGATCATAAATTTCTAGTGTTTAACTTGTAATGTTAGGGGGGTTTGGGGAAAAATAATGAAACTTGTGCTCTGCCCTTGGGAACAGATTTTAAGACTGTAGATTGGAAGAACTATATATATATATATATATATATATATATATATATGCCTCATTTGTTCATTTATATATATATATATATATATATATATATAAATGAACAAATGAGGCATGCAAGATAAACAAGAGAAGCAGAGCAGGCCTTGACCAACTAGTCATAGAAACTCGAGCTCTTGTGATGCAACACATAAAAGAGGTATCATGAAATATCATAAAGAGTGCTAAATTTGGTTGGGAGACCAGATTTTGAATCTTGTCTCAGATTCTTACACACATGACCATGGCTGATTAAATTATGAGTCTTGATGTTATCATATGTAAAATTGTGATGATTAATTCATACAAGCTACCATTAAGGGCTATTGTGGAGAAAAAGTTCACAAATCTGAACAGGATATATCAATATGAATTTCCCTTATACACACATGTTGTACATTATAAATTAAAAGAACAAGCTAAGCAGAACCAGAAAAAGTATACGTATGTGTATATATATATATATATATATATATATATATATATATATATATATGTATGTATGTATGTATGTATGTGTTTGTGTATCTGTATGTATAGATGTGTGTATGTATATGTGTATGCATATGTATATGTATGCATGTATATATGTATATGTGTATATATATATATAATTAAAATGGAAATGGAAAGAATTAAAGTAAAAAGATAAGAAAATGACAAAAAAAAAGAATCCTCTTAATATAATGATAAAGGCTGGATCCCAAGAAGAGATCCAAAAGGAAAAAATGAATCTCCTCTCCTTCTTACAGATCTAAGGAAACAGTTGATACGGAACAAGGCACAGTCTTAAGATTCAGTGGATATTTTAGTTAGGCTGAACTTTTTTTTTAGTCATTCTTTATTATAAGAGGTGAAAATGGAAAACAATTTATTTGGAAGCAAGTCTGATAAAAAAACAAAAGATAATAATAAAATAATTTTAAGATTTTAAAAATAGAACAAGCTATTCCTTATTTGAGAACTCAATCTTTGATGAAATGAGTGACCAAATGGGTCATATGTGATTTTTTACAGTGACTTTTCCCACAAAAATACTAGAATTAGATAGTCCAACTATTTTTACACCTATTTTGCAAATTAAGAAACTAAGGGTCATTTAAATGATATCCATGGCTATGTTCAATTCAATTCAATTCAATTCAATAAGCATTCAGTAATCACCTACTATGTGCCTACATTGTGGTTATGTAGCTATTAAGTGCTTGATCCAAGATTAGATTCTAGGTCTTCCCACTCCAAGTTCAATGTTCTTTCCTTTAAAGAATTCTGCCCAAATTCTCCACACATTTATGCATTTTTTTAAAGTAAATTTTCTCCCCTGATAATATACAATGGTTAGTAGGGTATTTGGCTTCCATAATGATACGACTATGCTTATTTACAAACTATACTATTGGCATACTCTTCATTCTAATTTTTCAATTTAGATAATGAAATAGAGACAAATCATTCTATTATAGTTAACACCCAACAAGCCAATGGATTCTGTTTCAAGTTCAATTTTTAATGAACAAAAACATAAAACTGATACTATACAAAGACAAAATAATAAAATTGAAGATGTGCAAAATGCCTGGGTTTCCTCTTTCCCAAACCCTTCCCTCAGAAACAGTCTAGATTAGTATAATTTAGAGCTGTGTGTTATTTAAGTAAATCTTGAACTCTCCTGTATCTATTGAATGTACACATTCTTATATAATCTGTATGTATGTGTATGTACATATATATGTATATATATACATATATATATATATATATATATGTTCATTTATATACATACTTAAGAGAGAGCAGAGGTGGGGGGAGTGATCATGGTGAAGTAGAGGTCCGTAAGGCTAGTCCTCCATTCAAGTCCTTACTCTGAAAAATGCTGTTATTGATGCTATGAGCAAATCCTTTAATCTCTCAGTGGCTTAATAAACTCTCTAAGGCTAAATATTACAGAGGAGAAAGTCTCTGTATTCATGATAGAAAGACTTTCCACATTGGGAATTTTAAAAATTGAAGAAATCATGGGTTGGGACCTATGTGAGGAGAGCCCTACATTATAAATTTACATGGTTTCTGATTCCATAGTTTTCTCATTCATGGAACAAGGGAACTGTATTAAATAATTTTTCAGGTCACTCTATAATCTAGTAATATTATGCTTTTTATTCTTATCTAGGATTTAATTTGGGATTTCAGAGGACAGGGTTAGCTCAAGCACATCTACTTTCAATTATCCATCATTTTTTTTTTTATTTAATTGATTGTCAAATACATTTTATCTCAGGAAAGTGAAAGTAGGCAGTATCTTAAGAGTAAGGCATGGGTTAGATTAAGAAGAATTCTGATGTATAGAAAAGCTGCTTTGGAATTAACTGTAGTAAGCATATGATTTTTAATAGAATCCAAGATTCATCTATTTCATTCTCTCCTTTGCACCAGGGAGTGTTCCTAGCAAATCATCTCTTCCCAGATGCAAAAGAGACTCTCTTCTCTCTTAGGCTGAGCTAACTTATGCCGCCTGGCTCAATTCTCTTGTTGGCTGTGGCAGCTGGGAAAACAGCTTCATATCAAATTGTCTTTCATTATTTTTCTCGCAAATAGAAAAAAAAATTTAAAAAAAGCTTAAGTACAATGGAGTCCAGACACAAGAGAGTTTCCTGGCCCTATCATACACTTGTCTGTTATTACTTTGGCAATTCCATTAATGTTGGGCCATTTTAAGAAGACCTACAATCTCTAAGCTCCCAGGCATTGCTTACTGTTGTCTTTGACAAGAATGATCTCCTCTTTCTCTCTATCTGCTAAATCACTATGCATCTTTTAAAGTCCAAGTGAATAAATGAAACCTTTGAAACCTTTCCTAATTTCTATATCTGGTGCCATTTTCTTTCAGAGACTGGTGTTGCAGATTTTCTAATTAATTTATGTTCAATACTATGTATTATTGAATATCTTGTCCTATACTTCCCTCCTACACTGTAAATACCTTGGAGGAAGGAGAATCATAAAGGAGAAAAAAGTCCCAAACCAAAAGCCTTTAATATCTCAAATTCCTAGCTTAGTACTTTGAACTCCACCAGCACTTAAGATATATCTTCTTCATTGTTGAATTTACAACACCTTGACCACAGTTGAGGAGGCATTGGTCCTTTCTTTCATGTAAAGCTGATTGCCATTTATTCCTTGGCTTAAAGATAATCAGCCCAAAAAATAATTAGGGGATTATGTGGCTGCTTTGAATTATAGACTCATAAATTCAAAGTTGAAAGGGACCTTAGACATTATCTACTACAATCCCAATCTTGAAGATTTTAAAAAAAAATTCTAAGATAATAGTTATGGGAATTTTAATTTGAAATCCCAAACTCTTTCCACTGTATGACATGCTGAACAAGTTTAAAATCAGAAGTGATAAATAGATATGACCACAAACTTTACTTTTTTCTCCCTCTTGGTACACTATTAACCTTCGTGGATTTCAAATGGAGATTTTTACAAATTTCCGACAGTTATCTTTTAATCAAAAGGTCAATAATATTGTAAGGCCAAATAACAATGACACTTTTTACAATGGTATCCATGGTGCTGGTGCTGTTATTCTTTCAATACCTGTGGTGTAAAAACAGCATAGATAATGTTAAATTTACCCAACTTGGGCCAGAATATCTGGATTCAAGTCCCAGTGTTGTCCATTACTTGCTGTGTCACTTTAGGCATATCACTTCATACCTCAAAGTTTTGCTTTCCTCATCTACGAAATGAGAGTAGTATAATCGAGCTATTTATTTCATAAGGCATTTTTGAAGAAAGGGCCTTGAAATTATATTGCTCTATATCAGAGATTACTAACCTGGGATCATACATCCCCAAAGGGTTGTTTGGATAGACTTCAGGGGGTCCATGAACTGGAATGGAAAAAAATAAATTCATCTTTATTTTCATTAAACTCTAACTAAAATTTAGTATTTTGTTCAATAATTTAAAACATTACTATAAGAAGACATATGTAAGCTTTATCCAATTGTAAAAAGTATCCATCACACACACACACACACACACACACACACACACACACACACATACACACACACGTTAAGGAAACTTTATATAAATGTGAGTTGTTATCATCTTCTTGTAGTTTAGTCATTTTCATTCTTGTCTGACTCTTTGTGGCCCCATTTGGGGTTTTCTTGGCAAAGATACTAGAGTGGTTTGTCATGTCCTCCAGCTCCTTTAAGATGAGGAATTGAGGCAAACAGTGTTAAGTGACTTGCCCAGGGGCACACAGCTACTAAATGTCTGAGGTCAGATTTGAACTCAACTCTTCCTGACTCCAGGTCCATATCCACTGCACTACCTTATAGTGAATAATGTTCCCTTACAAGGATGTGACATCCCTGAGGGTGATCTGCTTGAAGGCAAGGACTATATTTTGCCTCTTTGTACCATCAGTACTTAGGACCATACTTGGCACATAATAGGTGATTAATAACTGTTTGTTGACTCACTGACTGTTTCAGGGCAGAGGTTTCTCTTTTTATCTTACTGGCCCCAGTACCTAGGAAGTGGTTTGATCTTCACTGTCCTCTGTTCTGCTCTTTATTAACTCTATATTAAATACCTTACTTAGATATTTAGTATATGCCTTGTTTAGGTATTTAACAAATACTTTGCCTGGATATTTAATAAATATTGGTAGAATTGAATTAATAACAGTTATAATGGCTAGGACTTATATAGACTTTAAGATTTGCAAAGCATTTTACAAATATAACTTCATTTTATCGTCACAACATCTCTGGGAGATAGGTACTATTATTATCCCCATTTTAAAGAGGAAGAAACTGAGACATTCAAATGTTAAATGACTTGCCTAGAGTCATATAACTTATATCTAGGACATGTGAACTCAGATTTGACTGACTCCAAGTCTCACTCTATATCCTTTGTGTTACCTAGCTAAACATTGAATGAAATTATTCCTTTTAATAAAAGATTTTAATTGCTCTTTTTTACATAGCTATATTTAGTCTAGTGTCCCTATCATACTCCCTAGAATAACAATCTATATAGCAAATAATGTTTATTAAAGACAAAAAAGGGGAAAAGAGAAGGAAAGAGCAAAACTAAAAAATACATTGAAAAATCAGAAAAATGTACATAAAGTACAACACTCATAGGCTTTTCTCTCTAAGGGTGTGGGGGGAGAGGAGTTTCTTCTCATATTTCTTGTTTGGATCTTCTATTCTTCGTAATTTTACAACATTCACCTTTGATATTTTTGTATAGCTGTTTTGTTATTGTAGTCATGGTATACATTGTTTTCTCGGTTATGCATATAGATATAGATATAGATAATCATTCACATATATACGCATGTGTGTAGATATATACAAATTACACACACACACATACATACATACACGCATGCATATATTTATCCATTAATTGTTTATGTGTCTTAAATATCAATAGTTTGTTAGAGAAATTTGATACAAAGATTTTCCCCCATTCTTATGCTAGGTACATTAATGTTTTTTGTGCAGAAGCTTTTCAGTTTCACATCATCAAACTTAACTATTTAATCTTTGTAATTGCTTATATCTTTTATTTTGTTAACATCTCCTATTTGTCTCTGTAAAAGATATTTGATCTACATCTATTTTCTAATAGTATGACCTTAACTATTAACGTTTCCAATCCATTTTAAATATTTTGTAGAACGTGATGTAAGGCTTTGGTTTAAGACAGGTCTGCCCAACCTGTGGCCTGCCAAAGGATTTCCAGCAGCCTGTGAAAATTGGAGAGAATGTTTCCTCTACATTTTTCATGGGCCACCAGAAATCCTTTAGCGGGCCAGAGGTTGTGCAGGCCTGGCGTAGGCCTAGTTTCTACATGATTGCTTTTCTATTTGCTCAGTGGCTTTTGTCATATGATGTTGTTTTTTCTAAGCTTTTTATGTTTTCTGGTTCATTAAAAACTGGGTTATTGAATTCTATTGTTTTTGCCTCTTTCTTATCTAATCTGTTCAATTGATCTACTACTCTGTTAATCGGTACTAGAGAGTTTTCATGACAGCTGATTAATAATACAGTTTGAGGTACAGGAATCCTATTCCATCTTGAACCCTACCTCTTTTTCATTATTTTCCTTGATGCTAGAGATCAGGGCTGTCCAAAATGTGTCCCAGGGGCCACATGTGGCCTGCAGTGTGATTTATGTGGCCTGCTTAAAAGCATTGAAATTTACACAATTGCTTTAGTAAAGGAAGCTGAGCTACCACAGAGCTCTCACTAAAATGATGAATCAAAATATATTGTCTATTGTTTCAAAGAAAACCTAAGGTTCAACAGCCATGTTCTAGATATTTTTACAAATTGATTTGGTTATTACATTATTGTATTCTGTTGGATTGTTATAGCATTAAAATGGCAATTGAACTTTGTTGTCATTGTCATTTTGTTATATTGGTAAAGGCCCAAGCATGAGCATTAATTATTTCTCCAGCTCTGTAAGTTGCTCTTTACTTCTTTTTTATGTTACATTTAATTTTTATTTTATTTTTTCTTAATTACATATAAACAATTTTTAAGAATTTATTTTGTTTTAAATTTCGACTTCTAAATTCTTTCCCTATATTTTTCCCTTCCTACCTCCTTAAGAAGGAAAGCAATTTAGTATAGATTATGCATAAAAAATCATGCAACACATTTCTATACTAGCCTTGTTGCAAAAGAAAATGAAAACCAAAAGGCAAAAATAATAAAAAGTGTTTTTTTTAAAAGTATGCTTCAATTTGCATTAACTCCATCAGTTCTATATTTGGAGGGAGATAACATTTTTCATGGTAAGTTCTTCAGAATTATCTTTCAATTTCTATTTTATCCTCTGATTCTAGGGTATCAGAGCAGTTTGCCTCAATAATTATTTACAATATGATGTCTAGGCTCTTTGAAAAAAAAATATGGCTTTCAGGTAGTCCAATAATTCTTAAATTATCTCACCTTGATACATTTTCCAGGTCTGTTGTTTTTCCAACGATATATGTCAGATTTTCTTATATTTTTCATTCTTTTGATCTTGTTTTATTTATCTCGGTATCACATAGAGTCATTAGCTTCTACTCTCCCAATTCCAATTTCTAAAGATTGTTTTTTTTTCAGTAAACTTTTGTACCTCTTTTTCCATTTGACCAAAAACACTTAAGGATTTCTTTGATTCAATGAATTTTGGTACTTCTTTTTCCATTTGGCCAAATCTGCATTTTAAAACAATCTTCTTTTTGATGGTTTTTTAGTACCTCATTTAAGGTGTTATTTTCTTCAGCATTGTGTGTGTGTGTGTGTGTGTGTGTGTGTATGTGTGTGTGTCTTTTGCAAGCTGTTGACTCTCTTTTCCATTTTTTCTTGTATCACTCTCATTCTTTTTCCTGATTTTTCCTCTACTTTTCTCATTCGATTTTTAAAATCCATTTTTTTTTTGTAATTTCTGTGCTTCCAGAATTCTTGTTGGGTTTACATCCAATTAACATTTTTCTTTGAGGTTTTACTTGCAGCTACTTTGACATTTTTATCTTCTGGGTTTGTGTCTAGACCTTCCCTGTCCCCGTAATTGTTATAGTCAGTTTCTTTTCTGTTTGCTCATTTTTTCCTGGTTCTTTTTGATTGTGAGCTTTATGTTAAAATTGAGCTTTGCTCTGGGGGTGGATGAGACACTGTTCCAAGTTTTAAGCCTTTCTTGTTGTTGTTTTCAGAGCTATCTTTTCTGGTCTGTAGGTTCTTGGTGGTTCCAAGGTAATATGATCCAAGGAGAGGTGTGGTCACTGCTCTTCTGGCCTGTGTTCTGTTCTTTACCCAGGAAGAGACATTGTTCTCTTTTAGCCATCAGGATTACCACCCCTCTTGGGCCCTGGGATTATGACCAAGTCTCTTTCTCTTCTGTAACAGCAATTGATAGTGCTTTCTTTGGTTTAGAATTGAGACTAGGGTGCCTACTTTCCTGTGAGAGACCATAAGCATTCTTCTCCACCATGGAACTTTGATATGTGCCCTTCCTCTCCTGCAGCCACAAGTACTATCTCTCTCTTTGGCCCTAGGACTGAGACCAGGAGCTACATATTCTCAATGCAACAGGGTCCTGAACTGTGCTCTAGCAAAGAGGACCTCTCAATTTCCCTCTGACCAGTTGTCTGACCATCACCACAATCACTGGGCTGAGAGCTCCAGAAATAGTTGTTGCCAATATAGCTACCCCTTCTCCTCCACCCCACCCCCCTCCAGGCACCAACCTCTGTTTCTTGTGCTTCACTGGGGCCCAAGACCATCCTCATGGAACAAGCACTTCCTGCTGACCTCCCAAGTTGTCATGTGCTAGAAAATTGTTTAACCTGAACTTTTCTTGGTTTTGCCACTCCAGAATTTGACTTGAGGTATTATTTCAGAAATGATTCAAAGGGCATTTGGGGGAGCTCTACTGTGTGCTTCTCTACTGTGGCATCTTTGCTCCACTTTGCTCTTTACTTCTTTAAAGACCATTTTGCAATAATCTATACAAGTATTTATTGTGCATTGGTAGATTGATCACCAAACATTTTATTCATTTTATATTATTGCCTCTTTACTTGTAATTATCTTATTTTCATATATTCAATTACATGAAAATGTTGCTTTTGGAGGGTTTAATCAATAACCACAGCATTGCTGAAGCTATTATTCATCTCAATTAATATCTTTGTTGATTCTCAAAGGTTTCATAGGTAAATTATCATGTCATGAGCAAAGAAGGATTATTTAACCCTCATTACCAATTTTATACCTTTATTTTCTTTCCCTTGCTTTTTTACTATTACTAGCATTTCCAGAAGTAGCATTGTTAAATGACAGAGGAGGGAGGGATCATTCTTATATTACTATTGTATTTATTAGAACAGTTTTAGTGTAAAAGATTGCATATGGTACTTTAAATTTCGTACAGGTACTTTGTATTAAGCATATATGATTACATAAGTATATATAGACATGTTAAGTGTAAAACATACATATGTGCATATGTGTTCATATATGTGTACATGTGATGTGATATGTATGTGCAATTTAAAGGTTTCATTATGCCTAAGCAGGGTTTAGGGTTTTCAGGATTTACAGGGTTTTCAGCATAAATGAGTTTTATAGATTCTCAAAGACTATTTAAACATGTAGTAATATTATCATGTGATTTGGGTCGTTGAAATATGATTAATTTTGTTGTTTTCCCCTTTTTAAATTTTCTTTCATCCCTGGTGTGTTTTTATGTGTATGAGTGCATTTTGTTTAAAAATTTTAAGTTTATATTCATTAATGATATTTTTCTTTCTATATTTTATTATTCCCTGGTTTACATATTAAGATTATATTTTTCTCTTAATAGAAATGTGGCAGAGTTCTTTCTCAATTTTTGAGAATGATTCTTTTCTTATGAGATGTATTGTTCTTTAAAAGTTTGATAGACTCTTCTTCCGCATCATCAAGACCAGGATTTTCTCACTGCTCCCTCCCAACTCCCACCACAGCTTTGGTAATATGTTTACAGCTAATACTATTTCTTTTTCTGAGATAAATTATTTAAGATCTCTATTTACAACTTGTGGGGGGCGGAGCCAAGATGGCGGCTGGGAAGCAGTGACTGGCATGAGCTCCCCACCAAGTTCCTCCAAAAACCTATAAAACAATGGCTCTGAACCAATTTTAGAGCTGCAGAACCCACAAAGTGGCAGAGGGAA
>JAQQSZ010002855.1:0-14620 GCA_028646595.1 Phalanger gymnotis
CTCTGGTCTTTTCACTGAGAAAGCTTGAAAGTCCTCTATTTTATGGAAAGTCTATATTTTGCCTTGGATCACAGCAGCTTTTTAAGACTAAGTTGCAGAATAGTTTTGCCTGTCTGAATTAGTAGAGTAAGTTTTTCCACTTGGAAATTCTTTGCACCTATAAAGTCACATGCCTGAATTTTTTAAAAAAGATTATCTAAAATGATTTAAAACCTTTAAGAAACTTTATTCCTCAAGTGTGAAGCTTCAACTACACAGAAAACCCATCTCTCCAGAATCATAGCTGAGATTTTATTTTTATTAGGATAAACTCTAATACATGGATGTTAAATAAACTCATGTGTACTAGCTGAGAAGGTAACCACCATTTTAAACTTTGCTTCTATTATAAAATGTTGCATTTTCTGAATAGTTTACTTCAAAGTGAACAGTTTAAAAGTTGTAGACTATTCAGAATAGAATTCTGTAGAGATGTATAAGTTAATTCTTAAGTATGCCATTTGCAACCATTTCAGTCCTAGTATTTAATGCCATGCACCTTCAGAACTAGTGCTTATTTATTAATAAGCTATGCTCATAAATGCTGTGGCATTCTTATAGTAGTTACTCAGGCTATATCTGTGGTGGTTTTTTTTTTAATTTGCTGGTTTTTTCCCATAGCAGCTTAAGGGTTGGAATTTGATAGTACTAAAAAGTTGATTTTTGAAAAGTGACAAAATTCTTTAAAAATTGTTTACATATTAGTAGTGTGACAACTGACATCTATATTAGAAGTTATAGGGTCACTGGCTTGATTTCAGGGAAAAAATTTGGTAGGAGCCTTGCATTTGGGTGCTATCAGTTTTCCATTTTGCTAAACATTTAAATTTGTCCTGTAATTTTTCTAACATGTTTTTCTTCAGAAAGTATGCCAACTAGCAATTTTTTTTCACTGAGCATACAACCTATTTGGAAGTCCCATCTTTTCATGGCACCATTTATTCATCCATGTTATATATAAGTTTGGAACTTTTGGACATTATAGTTGCTATATATAGAACAATCTTTCTTTCTGTAATGCAATATAATCAAGGGCCCACTTCCTCTAGGAAGCTTTCTGCTGTTATCAGCATCCATTCCATAAACCTTTTCAGTTAATTCTTGTAATTACTCTATATGTATCTGCAAATTTCTGTGTTAACTCTGTTCAAACTTATATAGTATATACTTAAGTTCTGTCATGCACTTGAGTTTATATGTCCCACTGGTTGGAAGATGTTATCTTTCTAAGTTCTGGCTCTAGAGTTGGAAGGATTGAATCTAAATTGTACCACTAATACTTATTATTTATGTGAATTTAGACAAATCTATTTGGGCCTCACCTGAAAGGAGGAGGTTGGACTAGATGGGATCTGAGGTCCCTTTTAAATCTGAGCCTATGAGTTTTCCAGTGGTTTAGATTATAATTAATTTGTATTTTCTCATCCCATGTTAGTCTTGAATATTTCCTTCCATATGTCTTCCAAAGAGATTCACCTAACATGTTACATAGAATTGTAAAATTCTATGGCTATCAATGTAGCATTTAGAATATCCACTTATTCTTTACTCTTACTATGTGATAATACTGCAGTCTCTTAGATGCTCTTTTATTTTATCCTGCAGATACTATGTTTGTGATACTGTATCCTCTTTAGGTCAGTAATGCGGTCTTCTGATTTGTGTTATTTTGCTCTGTTTATGTAATTTCTGTTTGTGTTTTCTCTAAAGTTCAGGGTGCTGACATTTTCCTTTGAACTAAGTGATATATGTGTGTTTAACTAAAGTAAGATTGCTAACCCTTTAAAGTCGGCCCTGCTGTGTGCTGGTGTAGCCACAGTAGGGGCAAGTAGCATTGTTACAAATGTCTCCCATTAGTTTCACCAAAGGATCAATACAAGTTTGGTTCTTTGGAAATAATAGGGTTCATAAATCACAAATATAGTATCACTAGAAAAATAGTGATGTTTAGTTTATTGGACAACCTGCTCTATAGTCAGTGAACATTTATTAAATGCCAACTATGTGCCAGGCACTGTGCTAATTATTGCCTGTACAAAAAGACGCAAAATCCAAGGACCTCACAATCTAATGAGAGAAGCAAGCAAACAAATGCAGACAAAGAAACTGTACAGAATAAATAAGAAATAATTAACTGAAGTAGGTGAAAAAGGCTTCTTTAGAGGATGATAAAATGATATAGAAAATTTGTAGCAAATTTTTCAGATTAAAGGTATGATATCCAAGATGTATAGGAAATTGATAATAGATTTACAAGAACAAATGTCAGGAACACTATTGTACTGTTCCCACTCTAAAAATTTTTAACACTAACACTTTTAACACTTTAACACTGATTTTGTTTTAAATTTTGAGTTCTGAATTCTTTCTCCCACCCATTGTGAAGGCAGTTTGATATAGATTATACATGTGCAGTCTTACAAAACGTATTTCCATAGTAGCCATATTGCAAAAGAAGACACAGACCAGAAGAAAAAAACAGAAAAAGTTAAAAATATATTTCTATCTGAATTCAGACTCTGTCAGCTCTTTCCCTGGAGGTGGATGCCATTTTTTTGTAATAAGTTCTTCAGAATTATCTCACATCATTATGTTGATCAGAAAAGCTAAGGCATTCACAGTTAATCATTATAGAGTATTGTTGTTACTGCTCACAATGTTATCTTTGTTCCGCTCACTTCACTTTACATCAATTCATATAAGCCATCCCAGGTTTTTCTGAAACCATCCTACTTATCATTTCTTATAGCACAGTAGTATTCCATCACAATGAACAGCTTTTCAGCTATTTGAAAGTTGATGGGCATCTTCTCTATTTTCAGTTCTTTGCCACCACAAATAAGAGATGCTATAAATATTTTTGTACATATAGGTTCTTTCCATTTTTCTTTGATCTCTTTGGGATACAGATTGACGACTGGTATTGCTGGGTAAAAGGATATGTACAATTTTATAGCCCTTTGGAAAAGTTCCAAATTGTTTTCCAGAATGGTTGGACTAGTTCACAACTCCACCAACAGTGCATTTGTGTTCCAATTTTTCCCGCATTCCTTGCAATATTGTCATTTTCCTTTTCTGCCACATTAGCCATATGATAGGTATGAGGTGGTACATCAGAGTTGTTTTAATTTTCATTTTTCTAATCGATACTGATTTAGAACATTTTTTCATGTGACTAAATAGCTTTAATTTCTTCTGAAAACTGCCTGTTCATATCCTTTGAGTATTTATCAGTTGGGGAATGACTCACATTTTTATAAATTTGACTCAGTTCTCTGTATATTTGAGAAATGAGGTGTTTATCAGAGAAATTTACTAGAAAAAAATTTCGGTTTGTGATTTCTTGAAATACATTATCTGAGCTTTTTCTAAAAATCATGGTTTTAAGAAGTTTAATGACTGTATTTTTTTGTTGTTGTCTCATGGAGTCTGATTTGTGTTTGGTTTATTATAATTTTCAGAAATTCCATTTTTTGGACTGAGGTATAACACTTTCTTTTCTGTTATTTGTTTTATGTCTTTATTTCATCCAGATGTTCATGTATTCCTTGTGGAAAAATCCGTTTTTTACTTTGAATCTTTGCTTGAGTTATTATGGAGTTATACTGTCTACTTTTGGAAGATAGCTAAATCTACACTAGTTTTTTATATTGGTGTAAAGGCAATCAGTGAATGGGAAGATCTTCCCCACCCATTTGAGTGGGCTTTGGGGATGGGGCTGTCAGGGTCCTGGGGGGAGTGGCTAGGACTGGAGCCAATGGAAGCCTGTGGTGGGAGGAGCTTGCTGAACAGTTGGAGCAGAGCTAAGAGGCAGTTGGTGAGAGCAGTTAAGAGCTGAAGGAGAGAGGAAACAGTCAGCTAGCTAGAACACAGCTTGGAGATTGTGGCGGAGGCAGCAGAAGCAGTGGTGACGATGCCAGGCGCTACAAAAAGGCAGGAGTGACCCTTGTGGAGACCCGAGAGTGGTGAGCAGGGGCTTGAGGCCAGTGGTGGTCTTCTCACTGGAGGGCTCTGACATTGGGGGGGAAGCACCAGTATGGGTTGGCTTGCTGCCATAATGTTTTTCTGTGGCCTTCTGGTCACTATTGTGAGATAGGCATACTGGTTTTGGAAGATTCTTGCCAGGATGTCGAATTGGGGACACTGGTCCATGGGTCTGCTACTTTTGAGTTTCAATAAATGCTTTAACTCCTCTGCCTTCTACTTAGAGAATTCCTTATATGCTGCGATTCTGGACCATTCAGACATATTCATGGTTATCTTTGAAGACATGAATTCTGCCTTAATGATATAACTGGTCAGTGTTTTCTTTGATCAACTCATCTTTACAGATTTAATTCGTGAGTTGGATCTTTGTTTCAAGGATGGGCTCTGCTCCCTTCTTTGTTTTTTGATGAGATGGGAGGTCAAATCTGCTTGGTCTTGCCCAAGGTATCCTGGGTTTCTACTCCAATCTTCTTTCTCTTCCCCTCCTGCCCCTTAATCTTGGAGAGTCAGAAGACTGGACTTTCAGGAATCCTCTCTGGATGTCTCGGGACAGAGTATTAGAGACTTTTTGCACCCTTGGGGCTTTCCTGATTTCTTAGGGGAACCCTTAGCTCTTGCCTACCTCTGTGCAGTCTTGGAGTCTTTCATACTAAAAACATCTATCTGTTTCTTGCGAGTAATGGGGCAGGAGAAACATGGCAGAGAAGAGGCTCTCTATTGCTCTTGAGCTTCTAACTGGTGTGTGTGTGTGGGTTTGTGTGTGTGTGCGCGTGCGCCTGTGTGCATCATTTACTTTAGCTTTTCATTGGATTTATTGCTCATTTATTATTTGTGCTAGTGGGAACTCCAGTGTTTTGCTAGAATAGTTCTATTATGAGTTCTAGGCAGCCTGCTTCCCATTCAAGTAGTCCTCTTGTTCAGGAAGTCTCTTTTTCTTTCTATTACAGATTTATTTAAAAATCATGTGATTATTCTTAACTATTTTATTTAGCAAACTCAGAATACTTTTTTTTTATATAAAACTAAGTTGGTATTGTGCCAGTAGCAGAGTGAAACTAGATATCATTGGAGAAGTTGAATCAGGAGAACAGCTGTCTCAAAATATTATACTTGGTGGTAAGTATTAACCCTGTTTTATGAGTAGAGGTCAGCAGATAGCAAAACAGTTAATTGGCAAAAATCCAAGTTGAATTTTTGTATTTTTCATCCTTGTTGAGTGCCTTAATCAAGAGTACTTAGCACAAGTTATTTATGTTGCTATAAGAAAATTTCAAATTAATGTTGTCCTCTTAGTATATGAAGCATAGTAATGCTTAACGAATTTTGATTTTCATTATATACTTTTTCTTCTACAGCCTCATGATTTTGATGAATGCCGATTTGATATTAGTGTAAATGATAGTGTCTGGTATTTACGAGCTCAGGATCCAGATCATAGACAACAATGGATAGATGCTATTGAACAACACAAGGTATGAATCTTTATTGTTTTATATCGGGAAGATTAATAATAGAGAAGGAAGAAGAAACTTCCTAATTTTAGAGGATATTAGGTTACAGAATTTTTTTGGGCAGGGGTTAAAATTTACTGAGACAAAGGTATACCTTATTTGACACAATAGATAAATACCATGTAAACTTAATTTTATAGTGGAAAATTAAATTCATTTAACATTCAAGGAAATTGCTATGATGAATTCTTGATAAAGTTGACATTTGTTTAATAAAGCAACATTTTGCTTCCTAGTAATACATCTTTGTTAATTTGGATTTTTCTATTTTGGGTATGCTTAGGGGGAACACGTACCTGTACTGAACTTAGTCTTAAAATTACAATGGAATGGAGAGCAAGAGTATTAAATCTATAACCATCCTTAGGTCAGGGATTCTTAACCTTTTCATGTTTTATAGACCCCATTGGCAGTCAGTTGAAGCTTTTAGACTTCTTGGAATAGTATTTTTAAATGCACAAAATAAACCACATAAAATGACAAATTACCTTGAAATATAATTCTTGAAATATTAAAAAAAACATTCCATGGACCTCAAGTTAGAATCTCTGATCTAGAGGTCAGTTAGTAAATGTTGTTTAAGTTTGTAAATAACTTACTATCTGAAGGTGAAACCAAACCATTCAAGTACTAAGTTCCTTCTGTATGCCACGTACCATGGGAGGCATTAAAGATACAAGTACAAATAGTGAAACAATCCCTACTTGCTAGGAATTTACATTCTGATGGTGGAAAACAAGTACAAATGAAAACATGGTTCAGCATAAATGTAAAGTGAACATACATACACACACACACACACACACACACAAAGTATATATATGTATATAGGTGGGCTTTTGGTAGATCACAACATGGGGAGGGGAGAGAGTAAAACCCATGATACTGGAAAGATGTAATTAATTTATATTGTATACTAGAGGCAATAGGAAGCTCCTGGAGTTTGAGTATGGAAGTCACATGGTCAGATTTGTATTTAAGGAAAGTCACTTTGGCAACAGTATATATGATAAGACTTGCATGGGGAGAGTCTTGAGATTAGGAGACCAATTGCTATAATCTAGGCAGGAGATGATGATGACTTGTATTAAAGTGTGAGTGAAAAGAAGTTGTTGATTACTAGAGATGTTGTGAATGCAGAAACAGTAAGATTTGGCAATATCTAATTTACTAATAATTTGCTTACTAAACTGGTAGGTATTTCGTTGTACAAATTAACACACTTACACTTTTATAATTTGAAGGTTAGCTTTCACCAATTAAGTAGAAATTGAACTTAGATATTAAGCCCAAGAATCCCATTATTGGCTCATTGAATGATAGTGGGGTAGGAAATAATGGGGGGAAAGTTTAAACTTCATGTTACTTTATATTATAATAATTTTTTGTCTTTTCATATATTTGTGCTTGTCCCTCTTCACAGAGATATAATATGAATCTTGCTTAATTTGCTGTAATGTCAATCACATGTTAACTTTTCATTGTCATTTTGTTAATCATAAAACCTTTTTAGGCCAGTGGAAAACTGGTTAAAGATAATTTATTTTGTGCTTTCCTATAATGATTATGCAAAAATATTTAGCAAATGATAGATTTTCTAACATTTGGCTCATGTCTAGAAAATAATCTTAGGGTAAAGAAACAGAAACTATTTTTCTTTGACTAAAGGTTAATGTTTTTACAGATAGTTTGGGTTTAAATTTTGTGGAATATTGTAAGCCAAAGTGAAGAAATCTGACTCCTATCATATTATACTAAGTATTTTACTATCTACAGTAATTCTTACTTGACATGTCTTATCAACAGATCTTTCCTAAATTTTATTTCAAAGCTTCTCTAAAATCCACATTTGAGAATTGTAGTATCATCATTGTAATACATGTATGTGTAAACTTTGACATTTACCAAGTGTTTTTCTTATAAAAGCTCTGAGAAGCAGCTAGTGCAAGTATTACCCACCTTTTACAGATGGTTGTGCAACGAATCAGACAGTGTAACTTATCCTGGGTCTTTCCCTGAGTAAAAATGGGCTCTGTTGTTGTAATTCTTTAGTTCAGAGTTCTGTCTTCAGGACCGTGCTTCAGTTGTGGTAACAGTTAATTTCCTTTTGGTTTCTCTTTAAGGGTTGTATCCTTGGCAATTCACCTGTCACTATTAATTTTTGGTGCTATCTGACAAATTTGCGTGCAGAAATCTTGTACCAACATTCTTTCTAAAAAGTAGAATTTGGACTTGAGCAACCCAGAGTTTGATAGAACAAGCTCCTGAGTTTTAAAACTATACTAATAACTGAAGAATGAAAAGCCATAATGACCCTGTTTCATTTTCTTTATTCATTTAATAACTAGAGGCAAAATAGGTTTATCATTTTTTCCAGGCAGCTAACGTGGATGATTTTGATGAGATTTTGAAGAAACCACTTTGTGAGTGGTACCAAGAATAGACATAGGAATCTGAGAAGAAAGTCATGGAGGGAATGCAAGCATGGAGATAGCCGTACAAGAGGTATAAGGTCTTATAGAAATCTATGGAGAAGCTGTAAAGCTAGAAAAGGATAGAGGAATGCAAGGAGAGGCAAGCAGTCATTCTGTCTTCTTCTCCCATATTAAAGTTTAGATCCACTCTGAAGATGTTACTATGTTGAAAGAGGTATATTTCCATATCCTCAACACAGTGACAAAGCCTTGTCATTGCTTTTAAATTAGAGAACCACTTCTCTTGAGTAAATATTCATTAAATCACTTTAAGTTCAGTAAAACCAGAATGGAATCATAGTATGTTAGAAGAAATTTTTGGTTTTTTTTCTACTTAATTTGATCTTTATCATATTTTTGCTTTTAGAGCCCACCTATCCAAATGCACTTTAAACCAAATTTTATTGATGTCTGAGTTTTTATGTTCCATTCATTTCCAAATTTGTCCTCTGATTCCCCTATTCAACCAGAATTCCTTTGGAGCAAAGATTTTTTAAAAGTTCAGCAGAAACAAATGGCACATCAACCACATCTGACAGCATTTGCAACCTTCCACATCCAAATTCTTCTGTAACAAAAAGGATGGAGCTGCATTTTCTCATCTCTTAGTTATTATAATAACACAGTGTTCAGATTCTTTTTTAGTTCTTTTGAATTACATTTATAATGTATATATATATAATTTTATATATATAATAAAATATAAATTACATTTATAATGTAATTGAGTGCATTGTTTTCTCAGTTCTGCTTACTTTATTCTGCATTACTTCATACAATTCTTCCCATGCCTCAATAAAATGTAACTTCCTTGAAAGGAGAGGCTGTCTTATTTTTTGGTATTTGATTCCCCAGCCTAGCATATTGCCTGGAACATAAAAGATGTTTCATAAATGTTTATCGATGGATGTTGCTCTGAATTTTTCTATATTCAACACTACTTATAGTATAATAATATTTAGAAATCTTGGAGTTTTATAGCTTAACTTCTTTCATTTTATATTAATTTTTTTGGAATGATGCCCATTTTTCACAAATTTCTGGTATGGATAATTCTATTTATCACACATTAAGTGCCCTGAATGTACAAGGTACTTTGCTCAATACTGATGATGCAAAGACAAAATTGAAAAAATCTTGCTTCCAAGGAGACTGTATAATTGATTTATGGGTTAAATCTTTCAGCATAAGTAGACATAAAATTCTCAGTAGGCTCTTCTTTTCTGTAATCATTGATACTTCTTCCTATAATGTTGTTTTCATGGATTCCCATCAATACAATTCACACTGGCTTTGGGAATTCTCAAGGGCCCTGTTCTTGGTTTTTTGTTCTTTTGCTCTACCAGGATTTTTACCTTCTAGGCTCACATCTACCTGCTTGTACTTAAACTTTCCCTTCAGTTAGAATGTGCACATTCTATTAGCCCCAAAGTCAGAATCTTGAGAGTAACTTTTTGAATACTATCCTTTTCTCCCCATAATTAGTATTTTATTCAGTTCTACCACTTCTTCTTACATCTGAATCTTCCCCATCCTTCAGAAGCCTTAATTCTGGCACTCATCATGTCCTGCCTGAGTTGTTATCATTTCAGTACTCTTTGTCCTATTTCAACTGCTCTTGAAGATTTTGCCCCCAAATTATCTCCTGTAGCTTTAAGCATGCCCCTTTCCTCAATGCATTCACTTGCGCTTTGATTCCGGAACAGGCCCTCCTATGATAGTCTTTGCTTTTATCAACTTGCTCTCCAGTCTCTCACTAGCCTTATCACAGTGTGCATGCTTCTTTACATCCTTATGTGGAAGGTCATGTCTGCTTCTGGCAGAAGAACTTCATCCCCCAGAAGGCTGAACAGTGAGTTCAGTGTGAAGAATCTCTAAGGAGGTGTGGTAAAGTTCTGGGGAAAATCTTCTGGTAACTGAGACAAAGGGCAGTCATAAAGAAGAGAGAAAAGAGGCATTAACAGAAGTGGTCTCAGTTCTCTCTACAGTATGCTCTAATTGCTATTATAATAATACTTTGTCACATGCTGCAGTGAAAGGTGCTTAAACTCACGGCAGGATGAAAATGTTACATCCTTAGAGGTGGAGGATACCTTGGAGAAAGACTGTGTTGAGACCCTAGTTCTCCCAAATTTTGCTCTTACTGACAGGTAACACCAGTATTATGAATCTGACTGGGCTATGTTTTGCTTCTGCTAGGTTAGAAGAATTGATGGGAGCATGCTAGTGCCCCTGGGTGACATTTGAGGTGAAATGGACGCCAAAAATGTTGTTGCTTATGTCCTTGATTTACCTTACTTTACTTTGTTTCATTCAGTGCAATTAATTTGATAATATCACATGTCAAATTTGGCTTGTTTTATGAGATAATACACTGGTAGAGCTTGAGTTAAAGGTTTCAATTCATCCCTTCCCAAAATAGCATGAACTCAAGAAGGTATAGTTCAGGGTTTCAGTTAACTTTTGTTAGGGGGAGAAAGGGTAAAACTGCTAAGTAGTGTCTCTGCTATATTTTTGAGTTGTATAGCATTTCAAAAGCCATGTTGTTTGCTCTGACCTTTGAAGTTCTTTAATCTTATTACATCTTCTATTTTTCTTTCTTCTATTTTGACTTACTGGCAGAAAATTAATGAATTTTTCTTGAAACTCACACCTCATAATAGGCATACAGCAGCCAATGTGCTGCTTGTGCCTAGGATTCACAGTGAGTTCTCCTTCTGCTGTAATCTACTGGCATTCCTCACCCCTCCCTGCCCACTTCTCACTCTTAATAAGCAGCAGTCACTAATTCTGCCAACCTCCTGGGGTGGGGAGTATGGTGCCTTTTGCTTGAGGCATGACCTCAAGGTTAAGGACCCTCTATGCAGCAGTGACCCTACCCTACCCCCAAACTTATGAAAAATGGTAACTGAGCCCAGCCAAAGAAAAAAGGACTGAGGGCCAAGGGGCGGAGGGCCAATGTGTGTGGCTGAAGGAAAAGGAGACAAACCAGCTAGAGCCAGTTCTTTCTGTTCCTTCAGAAACTACATAGAGCAGCAACCCAGCTCAGGGAACCATAAATCCCCATTAGGGGAGAGTGCTAAACTCTGTAGTCTACCTCGAGTGCTGTACCCATTGTCAAAGGGAAAGAAATTTTAAAAAATGAAGAACCAGAGGAATATAAACAGAAAACTATAACAACACAAAACAAACCCTGAAATCCTAAAGATTTCTAGAGGATTAAAACTCTGTTAAAACCTAGAGCACAGAGATAAATCAACAGAGTATCCTTAAACTAGAAGAAAGGATTATTATTAAATCTTGAAAGAGAATACAGACCTCTCTACAAATAGAAGGCAAAGTGAACTAGTGCTTGATGCAACAGAACCCTGTGGAATCCCAAGAAAGCATGGCACAGGAATAAGAAATGGCAAAGTAGTTCAAAAGAAAAATGAAATCCACAAAAGAACAGTAGTGATCATATTCTGAATTGCAGTGGAATTGATATCAGAACTATTAGCTCTCAAAGCTAAAATTTTAAAATAAATTAACATATTGAGAGAGAAAAATATTATCTACTGTGGAAAGTTTTTCAGAGATTCAAAAGAGAAAGCATCAGATTTGGAACACAAAAGTACTGAAGTAGAGAAGAGTCTGATATAGGAGAGAGCAAAAAAAAAAACCGTTAAAAGAACACATGCTCTAATTGTTCCAGTAACAGCAGATCTGGCAGACAGGAGAGACTTTCAAATATAATAGAAAGGAAATTCAAATAGCACAAAGCCATTTTGCACTCACTAGATAACGCAGAAGGGAATGAACTAGTATATACCAAAGAGTAAAGGACTTCAACTATGACTACTATATCGTCTCAGCAGAAAAGGAAGCTAAAAAGAGAATGGGTGATGTAACAGAAAGGGAAGGTTTGAAACTGGAGATATGAAATGGTCCCAACCCAAGGTGGTAGGAGTGGGTGCTACTGAAGTTGGGGAAAAAGTGTATTCCTGCAGTGGGAAGCGGGGCTCATAATATAATTAATATAGGAGGAGTTGGTACCTTGGGAGACCACTTGTTCTGAGCAAGCGTTATGATTCCATGGATGACCTCCTGCCCAAGATGAAGGGAATTGTAAACTCTTCAGAGTGATTGTCATTCAGAAGTATATACCCCTAAATGGTCAAAGAAAGAATAAAAGGTCTAATATGTTCAAAAATATTTATAAAACCTCTTTTTGGTAATGACAAAGAACTAGAAATTAAGTAGGTATCCACTGATTGAGCAATAGCTGAAAAAATTATGACATATGGGTGTAATGGAATACTATTTTACTGTAAGAAATGAATGAAAAAATTTGAAACCTGGAAAGACTGGAATGAATTGATATAGATTGATCTCAGCAGAACCAAGAGAACAATTTATACTATAATATCAATATTGTAAAAATGAACAATTCTGGAATATTTAAGAACTCTAATCAGTGTAGCAATCAAATATGATTCAAGAGGATTAATCATAAAGATTGCTTACCTCATGACAGAGGAGATGGACTAATGTTGCAGAATGAATAAAGTATCTTTAGGCAAGGCCAATGTGGGATTATTATTTTTTGCTTGAATATGCCTATGTGATACAATGGTTGTTGTTTTTTTCCAGTAGGGGCAGGAAAGGTGGGACAGAGAAAAAAATAAATGCTTGATAATGGAAAACATATTTTCAAAAAAGAAAGGACACACACACACTTAGGAGACAAAAGAAGCAGGACTTTTGAACCTAACCACTAAACTAAGGAGAAAAAGTAGACAACCAAATGAAAGGAAGACAAATCAATAATTTAAGTAAAAATCTCCCAGCTAGAGAAAGAATTGACATAGAGAGTTGGGAGGGAGACAAAAGAGGCAGTAGAGTAGAAAAGGGCTGCTTCAAAATAATTTTTTATTCAAGTCATTTCAGTCATGTCTGAGTCTCTTTATGACCCATTTGGGGTTCTTTGGTAAAGATATTAGAGTGATTTGCCATTTCCTTCAGCTCATTTTACAGATAAGGAAACGAAGGCCGACAGCGTTAAGTGACTTGCCCAGGGTCACACAACTATTAAATGTCTGAAGCAAGATTTAAACTTGGGCTTTCCTGACTCCGGTCTCACTGCTCTAACGACTGTTCTACCTAGCTGCCCCTTCAAAATAGTTTAAGCAAAAGTAATCATGGGGACAAAGTACTGACATAAGAGGAAGGAGAATTTTTTTTTTCTAAATCTCAGTATTTATTTGCACTTTTGTTCATGCTTTACAAGCCCAAGTTTCCTTCTTGGCCTAGTTTAGGGCCTGCTTCCTACAGGACAAATTTCTTTATTTCCCTAGTTGTTAACAGTCATCAGATTATCAAGTGTTTACTTATATGTGTACTCTGAATAGAATGGAAGCTCCGTGTGTTCAGGGGCTTTTGTTATGGTTTGTTTATTTATTTATTTTTACTGTTGTCCTTTTTTGTATTTGTATCCCCAAAAGGTGTTAGAGCACCTACTGCACATACTGCCTTTAATGTTTGTTGAAGGGAATTCCCATTAATGTACACAGAGTGGTATTTGCACTGTGCCCATCATCTTCATGTCCATTTTCTACCATCCACTGCAACCAAAGCTTGGACTCTGATCTAGGATTGTATCATATTTGTTTTATATGTATTCTCAGTGTTTAGCACAGTGCTCAGCAAATGTTAAGTACTTAATTTGTGCTTTAGTTATCTATGAATTAGAATATAGGTATTTTAACTGAAGAGTAATTGATTAGCTTTGCCATCTGTAAAGAGTTTACTGAGATTAATATCCTAGCTTTTGCATTGTGATATAATCACTTTTGCTTATTCACCTTTTTATAAAAGTATGCACAAGATATTGTTTTCATAATACAAAATAAAAACTACAGCAGAAATACGATTACTTACATTTGTGTAATAGCACAGAGGAAGGAGGTTCTGATAAAAGTGCTTTCTTTGCCTAGTCTATTTAAATCTCTTCATCTTAATTCTAAGTTAATCTTTAGTAATGTTTATAAGTTCCTTATTAGCATTAAGAAATAACATCCCAAATTTTTTTTCAACATATTTTGGATTTAAGGAGGTTAATAATTTTATTGTCTTAGATATTTTGAGGAGCAAATAATAATGTGAGGTTAGAATTAGTAGTAGTGAAAAGAATATGTAAAACCCCCCCCAAACTGAAAACTAGACAAATGTATATTGGTTATATTGTGTACCACCACTATCTCCACTACTACTCCTGTTAACTTTTATTAACAGAACTTATTTCTTAAGTATCTCCAAAGCTGCTTTATAAGTATTGCTTGTAGGATTAGCTTATGGTATGATATAGTTATTAGCATTGACATTTTTCATAGCCCTAGTACTGATTCTTTTCTAAAAATTTTTAAATATTTCCCCTAATTACATGTAAACATAATTTTTAGATTAGAATTTTTTATTGATTCTTTTTGCTATTACATCATTTTTTATTACATTACTTTTAAAGTTTTGAGTTCCAAATTCTATCCCTTCCTTCCCTCCTCCCTCCCTGAGATGGTAAGCAATCAGATGTAAGATATACATGTGCAATTATGTAAAATATTTCCATATTAA
>JAQQSZ010002856.1:0-14620 GCA_028646595.1 Phalanger gymnotis
AGAGAGAGAGACAAACATAAACAGGAGAAAAGAGGATGGAGAGAAAGATTCCCTTCTATTACCATTTAATTTTCTCCAGAGGTCTACCATATTTAACTTTTCTGAGATTCTATCTATCTCCTAAATGCTTTCTTGTTTATTTTGTGATTTGGTTTATCTAGTTCTGAGAGGAGGAGGTTGAGGTCCCTCATTAGTATAGTTTTGCTGTCTATTTCTTCCTGTAACTCACTTAACTTCTCCTCTAAGAATTTGGATATTATAACATGTGGTGCATATATGTTTAGTATTGATATTACTTCATTTTCTATGGTACCTTTTAGCAGGATGTAGTTTCCTTCCTTAGCCCTTTTAATTAGATATATTTTTGCTTTTGTTTTGTCTGAGATCAAGATTGTTACCCTTGCTTTTTTTTTACTTCAGCTGAAGCACAATATATTCTGCTCCAGCCTTTTGCTTTTACTCTGTATGTATCTCTCTGCTTCAAATGTATTTTTTGTAAACGACATATTGTAGGATTATTTCTCTCCTTTGATTTTCAGGATTTCCAAGTTGGTATTTATTTGGGGATTTTTAATTTGTTCTTTTTTCAATTTTTTAGTTGCATGCCTAATTCATTGAACTGTTTTTTCTCTATTTTATTGATGTAAGCAATTAAAGATACAAATATTCCCCTAAAAAAAAAAAAGACAATCAAGAGTCATTGAATCATATATGATGTGATACTAGGGATTGGGAACTTTTACACACCCAGCCTGGGTGAAGTCAGAGCCCTCAGGGCTCCAAACAGGATATAATTGAGGGGAGCTTGACTTTCGACTTTTCGGTCACACTCATGGAAGTAGTGGGCAAGCTGTAACTGCCCCCCAGCTTTGCAACCCAGATGTTGGTTCTTCTCTGGTAACTATGTATTGTGTTTGAATCACATAAGATCTGTCTGTTGATGTTTGTAATTTCTGTTTGTATTTGCCTTGAAGTTCAGGGGGCTGATCTTTTTCCCCTGAACTGTGAATGATATCTGTATGTCTGATTAAACTGAGATTGTAACCCCTTAAAAAAAAAAGTGAACATAATTTTAGAGCAACTGAATGTCTTCCAGTCACAAAGGCTACAAATTTGACCTGTGATATTTTTTCCCTTAAAAAGGGAAATCCAGGTACATAATGTATCTCAGCTATAAGAATGACATGTTCAGGGGTGGGATCAGGAAGACTTGAAGGAAAGGATTGGATACCAAGCTGAGTATCATAACATCAATCAATAAGCATTTTTAAGCACCTGTTATGTGTCATGCTCTGTATTAATTTCTTGGTATAGAAAGATAAAAGTGAAATAGTCCCTCCCATTAAAGAGATCACAAAACCATCATACATATGGTTACATGACCTTAGGATGGTGTTAGGGAAAGGTTAGGGAAGAAGGAGAATTAGTTGTAGTGATGGTGACTCTTTCTGCGAATGAGATCCTGGTAGTAAGAGATGTAGCACATGAGTCTGTTCCTCGTCTGGGTCTTTGAGGTATGGGCCATTTAATAATTCCTGGGCTATTATATAATCAAAATAGTATACAAGTGGCTATTAAGGATTATTGCCTCCACCTAAAGGCATCTAACTAGAATCTCTGTGGATCATTACTTTGAACACAATAGATATTCAGTAGTTTTTAATCCATTTTCCAACCTATATGTTATCAGTCAGTCTATAAATAAGCATTTATTAAATGCCTACTATGTTCTAGGCACTATGCTATGCACTGAGGAGACAAAGGAAGGCAAAAGATAGTTCCTGTTCTCAATGAATTCATAGTCTCATGGGGAAGATACAGGCAAACTACAATGTACAAACATCATCAACATCATGTCACATTGATATAACATTTTAAAGCTATAAAATGTGTGTATGTATGTATATCAATTGATGTATTCAATGATGAGCACAGCATTATGCATAACAATAGCATAGCATAATGTAAAATAAATTACAGCATTAGCCATGGAGAGAAAAGGAGGGAGGAAGGAAGGGAAGAGAGAAAGAAAGAAAGGAAAGAAGGAAGGAAGGAAGGAAGGAAGGAAGGAAGGAAGGAAGGAAGGAAGGAAGGAAGGAAGGAAGGAAGGAAGGAAGGAAGGAAGGAAGGAAGGAAGGAAGGAAGGAAGGAAAAAGAGAGAGAAAGAAAAGAAAGAAGGGAGGGAAGAAGGGAGGAAGAGAGAAAGGGAGGAGGGAAGGAAGGGAGGGAGGGAAGAAAGGAGGGAGGGAAGAAAGGAGGGAGGAAGGAAGGGAGCAAAGAAAAAGAAATTAATCTTTGATCTTCACTCAGAGTCCTTCACTTCTCTATTAGGAAATACCAGGTTTCATTAGGAGGCCTTTTGAATTGTGGTTGGTCACTGTGTTGATCAGACTTAATGGAAATAACTTCTTAATTAGCTTTGTAATTACATTTAGTTGAATCATTAAATTATTAGAACAATGATAATGTCAAATTAGATAAATGAATAATAGGAAAAAGAATATGACATAATTAAATAGTTCAAGACTTACATATTTTAAAAAAATACTGATTTCAAAATGAGGGATACATCAAAGAACATACCAACAAAGATTATCAATACGAGATTATAGCCACAAGGAGACAGCCTAAAGATCATATTGCCGTGACCTTAGCTTGACAATGGCATGATATTAATGCAACATTGGCATGATATTGACATGATAATGGCATTACATCAGTGTGGTTAGTGGCATGACATTGGCACAATACTGGTGTGACAATGGCATGACATTGGCTGCTATTGGCTTGTCATTGGCAGGTAAATGGAAAGAACAACAACAAAACCATTGAAGCAGAATACTGTGAAATTCTAATGAATGAGTTTGGCTCTAAAGAAGAAATAAAAGAAGGTACTTCTCTCTTTTCTCTCCAGCAGTGGGGAGTTTGGGTGTAGAACACTTACAGGTGTCAAATTTTTCAATGTGTTGGCTGCTGCTGTTTGTCTTTCTTTCTCAAAGAGGACCATGACATGCAAGCGAATTAGATTTAAGTGAGGGAGAGCTGTGCACAGTCACCAGCCTCATTTTGTCCTTCGGAGCCACCTGGGTCCAGTGACCAGACATAGATCAGAACAGCTCATGTGTTGGTTAGTTTTACTGAGCTGGTTTTTTTTTCATTTTTTGTTATAAGGAACATTACTTTGGGAGGAAAAAGGAATATATTGAGAAATGTGGGTGATGTAAACACATAGGTTATCAATAAAAATTCATTTTTAAAGAGTATTTTAAGGTCTTTTCAGTCTTCAGGTTGATAGAAATAGCAATAGATCTTTCTTTACCTTTTAATAGACCATCCTATACAAAACTGGAAAACTTCACTAAACTCTCTGTGAAACTCAAGGAAGGAATCTAATAAGAGACTTTTGATTCCTGAAAAAATGATAATTCTATTGTCAGTCAGGTAGGTCCAGCGTAGAAATAGTATTGGTCCCAAAGTTGTAAGAACTTCCTTTCACTGCCTACTCAAAGCAAGAGGAACCTGACTCAAAAAGTTTCTAAAGGGAAGGTTGAATTCTCATGAAGTAAAATCTGTTCCAGGGCTGCAATATCCAAATGACTAGTCAAGAGTTTTCATCAAAGAACTAGGAAGGGGTAGTCACAAAAAATATCACCTTTCTGTTAATTTGTATCCAAATATATCCAGAAATATTGAGGCCTGTATTGGCTCTTAGGGCCAGAAGGAGCCTCCAGAGCCCATGTAGAAGAGATTACTTTATATAAGCCAAAGATTTCATTCCATCAGTTACAGTCATGAAAAAACCTATGGGAAGTTCAGCAATTAGTATTATACTCTCAGTCCATTTCTGCTTGTTCTATCTGACATAGGGGGAGGCGCATACAGAAATCACTGTGTGGGAGAGAGAGGGTGGGGACAGAGGGAGGGAGAGAGATAGAGAGAGAGACAGAGAAGAGAGAGACAGAGTCAGAGAGAATGAAGGAATTATGTCTGGTGAAGATGTGAAGGTACTGAAGTTCTTGCCTCAGAGATGATCAGGAGCAAGATTTTTTACGTAAACTAGGTGTTGGACACTACACACTGATGTCATCAGAAGAATGAAAGGACAGCTTGAAATAATCAAAAAGGGTACCTGAAGAGAAGCTTAAGTCAATGTAGCTCTCCAGCCCTACCTGGAAAGATGTTGTATAGATAAACCAACAGAACGCTTGACTTCGTCAATAAGTACAAACATCAAAGTCATTATTAATAGTCACATATGTGGCTTGCTCCTGACATCAAAGAGTTCTGAGAGGCTGTGGCAGGCTAGCAAAGGGAACCAATCAATTAGTCTCTTACTCTGTTGAGCTTTACCAAGAGATCAGGTAATCAAGTGAGGCCAGGGAGCTTGCATCTTCAGGACTTATGTACCTGGCACCATTGATTAGGTTTGCTGGTGATCTAAGATTTCTTCCAACCATAAAGAAAATGGGAGGGGAGGGGGGAAGAAATAGAATTTTAAGACTGGAAGTTCTTCTTTGGGATCAAACAAGGAAATCAAGAGAAAGAAACAATGACTATACACTAATCTTCCTTTAGCTCATCTCCATTAGCTCCTTCCTTGAACAGGAAAATATGAAAATTGTCCTTATCAGGGCATCCTGTTCTGTCTTCACAAAGGCCACAAATCAATCTCTTTGGAAGAGTCTTCAAATCAACAACTTAGAAAAAGGATCCTAGAGCAAAAGATTGATAATAGCAACCCAATCTTCAGGTTATTTCTCATTTTTGAGATGAGCCTAGCCCTGGGATTTTAAGGTAAGGGATTCCTTGTAGAAAAAAAAAAACTCCACCACTGCAGATTGGCACCAAATCTGCAATTTATATTCTTACAAAGTTGCTTGGAACACTGAGAGGTGAAGCATCTTGCCCATATGGGTGAGAGGCCAGACCAACCCACGTCTTCCTTACTTTGGAGGCCAACTTTCTATCCACTATACCATGTTGTCTCTCATTTCTCATTATTATCCCATCACTAGTAGTAGAATCATAAAACCAAAGATTCAGAGCTGGAAGGAACCTCAGAGGTCATCTAGTCCAATGTATTCCTTTTACAGATGTGGAAAATATCACCCAAGGCCACACAAGTAATAAATGTCAGAGATGGGATTTGAGCCCAGGCCATCTGACTCTAAATCCAGGCACCTTTTAGACTATACTACAATTAAGAAAGGCCATTCATCTTTCTTTCTACAATAGCTCTTCACAGGTTCAAACATCATTGTTACTTTCACACTGTACTTCTAAACTCTCTTTGGTCCTTAGAGTGGCAGGAAATAATCACCTCTTCCCAACAGATACAGCCCCACTGCACTGGCAAGGTTGAGGCCAGAGAAGGATGCCTCTATCTTAGTAATTCAGATTACTTTTTTCATATTGTTCAAATTGACAGTCCTGAGAAATGAATACCAAATTTCCCCTTCAGTGAAAGTGTTCCCTCCATGCCTTTAGTGATGTCAATGGTAGGGCCCCACTACTCTTCAGTGGTTGCACATTAAGGCAGTCATTGAGTTTTCTGGTGGATTGCATCATCTTCCATGTTTATTATTATTGGCCAAAGCTGAAAAGGAAAAAGCTCAAACATGTGATCTGGGAACATTCCTGCTGACTGAAGCCTGGAGGCCAGAGCACAAGGGTGACTTGATTAGGAAAAATAAAAATTGGACAAATGAATGGGTCCACATGTGGGCAATAAATGGGGGGAAGTAGAGGGTTACTATTACACTCATAACATAATGTGCCCACGGAGGTGTGGGAGTATGGGGAGAAGGAATGCCAGTGATAACACTAAAAGTACATGTTTCTACTAATGCCAATAGTGTTTATGACCCTATTCGTAAGCCTTTAAAGACAGTTGTTAGCACTGGGCATTGAGTCAGGTTCTGGCCAGGTCCTGGCAGCAGAATAACTCTAACAGTTCATAAAAATACATAGCGAGAACAGGATATGAATTTATACCTCATGAGAGTTCTGTATTCACAGGCCACCATTTTCAACCCAATGCCTTCTGAGCTGCCTTTGGCTGGGTTAGAACTGAGATTGAGTGGTCTTCCAGGCACAAACCTGTTCTTAGGATCCTGCTTGGGAAAAGGGAAAATAACCTGCAAAAACATTATTTCCTAAGGGTTCAAACCAATTTAGGCTAGAGGATTAACACTGAAAGTAGTAATTGAAAAATGTCATCCTAAACTTAATCCCCATAAAGGACAGAAACTAAGCAAAACCAAAAAGACCATAAGGATGTGCAATGTTTGCTCATTAATATAAGACTAAAATCATTGTAGGTAGGGTGAACTCTGTCAACCCTTCTAATCTTCGGTGTCCCTGAGGCGAAGAGAAAGTTAAGAAATCACAAGTTTAGGGTTATTGAGAGGTTTTTTTTTTCTTTCTTTAACATTTCCTTGCAATTTGTGGACTGATGCTGTCAGTTATAATTCCTGAAAACTCATAAAATTCATATATGTTTACCAAATAGCAATGCACCCATTTCAGCTAGAACAGTTGTTATTCCAGCTCTTGGAAGCCTGAAATGAAATCACCAAACTGCCATTGCCTAGACTCAGAAACCAAATTATTGGCCACTTAGTCAATCAAGCACAGGGGGATTTAGTGACTGACAGATACCTACTTCCCTCCAACCCTTGTGTTCTTTTATCATGTTTGTGCTTTGTAAAAGTGGCATTTCACATTTTCAACATTCCCAACTCAATAAATCCTTGTGTGGGGAACTAGTGAATGCCTATGTGTTAGAAACAAGGTCACTAGCTAATGAAACTAAACTTTGAACAAAGGGAAGATTCCCCAAGCTTAGTTCTCTAGATATTGCACGTGACCCTTGAGAAACAGGAATGTAATGATGGCTGAACAGGAAGAATCAGGGACGAGGACATTATCGAAGATCAAAAGAAACTTGAATTGAGAGACCACAGGATCTTGCCTTTACAAGGGACTTCAGATTTCCAGCCACTTAGCCAACAGAATAGAGGACTAGATATTATAACTTCTTAAGTCTGTCCACAACAGGAATTATGTGTGAAAGGTAAAGCAATTTCAGCTGTCTCCATGGTCTAGGATATCAAGAATCTAAAGAAATCACAGGAGGGAATAGAATGATCTATTTGAAAGAGCAAAGGAGTTCAAGATGCAACTCAGGTGACCTTCCCCAAGAATCTGAGCCTAATCATCAATGGAAAAAGAAAAAAGGACACAATTTTAAAAAAAAAAGCGTTCAAAACATTCCTAGAAAGAAAACCAGACTCAAAGAAATTATTTGCTTCTCAAACACCTGCAGACAACAGAAATACAAAATGTTTAAACAAATAACAGCAAGCAAAGAAAATCTAAAAAATTAATAACAGATATCGTTAATAAATTTATTTATACATGTACATGAGACCAGTGTAGAAGCAAAAGTCAAAGAGAAATGATGGTGGAGAAACAGGCCTGAAACACCATGGACTAAACCTCACAACACCCCTACAACAGGTGAATCAATGTTTTGGGTTTTTTTGTGGGACTAAATTACAGAATGGGCTAGTGCAAAAGAGGGAGGGTGGGAAGGAAGAAAATCAAGAAAAATAGGTGATAAACCCTAATTAAATTAAAGGCCAACAATTAAGAGGAAATGACTCCTATAGTCTCTAAGGAAGGAGAGACGTACAGGAGAATGGGTGAGGAAGCAAAGCTTGAAAATGGCTGGGGGCCGCGGGAGGGAAAACCTTGTTTGAATGATGGAACTGTTTGAATGGTACCACTGGTCTCTGTTCCTATGGGAGAAGAAAGATATTCTATAAAGGGAGATGGGGACCTTACAATGGGTATGATCTACAGGGCTTTGGTGTTTAGAGAGACTCACCTTGCCTCAAAACAAAAGGATTGAGAGCTCTTGTGGGTAACTGCCACCCAAAAGAGTGGGTGGGCCAAGGAGGGGGTGGGAATTCATAGCGATGGGGAAAGAGGGAATGACAAAAGGAAGGGCAAAGGTTAATAATGAAATGCACAATCAGGCACACAGGAATTACATAGGAAAATTCCCACCATGGGGCAATATCCTCTCTATCACTCACAGGAAGTGGCATTTTTTTGGAGGGGGGAAGGCAGGGCAATTGGGGTTAAATGACTTGCCCAAGGTCACATAGCTAGTAAGGAAGTGGCATTTCTAAGAATGAGGCAAAATCTACAAGGCAATATTATAGAAAATGATGTCCAGAAAAAGGAACCCAAAATCGGCATGTTAGAAGCTTTTATTCCTTGAGAAATACAGAGAATAAAGGACTAAATAAATACAAGGGCTACACATCAAAGAATAAAAGTCTAGAATAGACAAAAAGAAAAGATAAATAATGAAAAAATGAGGGAAAGAAATCTTTTTTATTTTTTAGAAAAATGCACAAAAAAAAAAAAGAGATATGTAAGGGTGTTTCCAATCTACCATTTTGCAAGAAGTCCACAGGTGTGTTTTTGGACTTTTTCAATATATTGATTGGTTGTACTGATTTTTTCCTCCTCTTTTTCTTATTTTTTGGTGTGTTTAAAAAGTCCTATTTATTACATAAGATGATTCTCTAGGAGGGTGAAGGGAAGAGATACTAGAAGAAACTGGTGATGCAAAAAACAAAAGTGAAAGGAAAGAAGGAAGGAGGGAAGGAGGGAAGGAAGGAGGGAAGGAAGGAAGGAAGGAAGGAAGGAAGGAAGGAAGGAAGGAAGGAAGGAAGGAAGGAAGGAAGGAAGGAAGGAAGGAAGGAAGGCCAGCAGGCACAGAAAATGAAAATTTAAAACTATCAAAACAAGTTGAACCCCAGGGAGGAGAGAAAGTATGATTCTATTTTACTACTTAGCTGAGAAGGGGAAGGCTGGGAGAGAATTAAATAATTAGTAAAAGCAAAAAGTGAAAAGGAACTAATAAACAAAACTAGGGAAAGGGGTAACAAATGGTAGAGAGAGGCTTGAGGGTTAAGGGAAGAGAGTTAATGGGAATAGAGCTGCATTAAAATAGATTAAGTTAAAATAACTGGAGACATAGTACAGTGTTTGCAGTGGGAGAGAGGAATCCTAATTAGTTTTTTTTAACAGTATTAGAGACAAATGAAGAAATACATAAACCTAACTCATATATTTAAATATGAATGAATTAAACAATCCAACAATACCAAAAAAAAAAAAAGAGATATTGGATAAGAAAACAAAATTCCACCATCTGTTGCCTACAAGAAATCTTTTTTTTAAAGACATTCACAGAAAGAAAATGAAGGGTTAGAAAAATATTTACTATGCATCAAAGGAATGGAAAAAAAAAACCAGGAGTTAACAGTCATACTATCACACAAAGCAATAACAAATATCCAAAGCATCAAAAGGGATGAACAAAAAAAAAATGCATTATGCTGAAAGTAATCATAAATAACAAACCAACCTCAATATTAAACTTATATGCTCCAAACGCCTTAGCATCTAAATTCATTAAGAAATCATTAACTGAATTACAAGAATATCTAGAACAATAGTGATGGGCAATTCCAGTGTTCCTCCCTCGGTTTTGGATAACTCTAACAGAAAGATTAGGGGAAATATCGATTGAACAAAGTTTTGGGTAAACAAGCTAAAAGACTTATGGCATTTTCTAAATACGACTACTAAAAATTATATGCATTTCTCAGCACCACATAGAATTTTTACCAAAATTGACCAAATTTCAGGGCGCAGATATTACAAACAAATGTAAAAATGCTAAAATAATAAATACATTCTTTATAGGCCACAATGCAATGAAAGTGATAATCAGTTCACAGACTACAAACAAGAGACATAGATTCAAATGGTGAAATCAATGAAATCCTAAATAATGAGTGGGTCAAAGAACAATTTATAGAAACAATTAAGAATTATGGGGGCAGGGGGGAATTGAGGATAAGGATGAAGAAGAAGAAAGAGGAGGAGGAAGAGGAAAAAGAAAAGGAGGAGAAGATGAAGAAGAAACAAACCAAAATTTCTGGGATTTCAACTAAAGCAATCCTCAGGGGGAAAATCATATTCCTACAAACATATATTAACAAAACAGAAAAAGAGAGGATTAAATGCTTTTTGAAAGAAAAAAAGTAGTAAGCCAATAAATAAATAAACCTTTAAAAAGCCCCAAAGATGAGATATTAAAAATTAAAGGAGAAATATATAAACTGGAAACCGAAAAATAAAAATGTGTAGAAATGTTACATAAAACAGAAAGGAAGGAAGGAAGGAAGGAAGGAAGGAAGGAAGGAAGGAAGGAAGGAAGGAAGGAAGGAAGGAAGGAAGGAAGGAAGGAAGGAAGCAAAAATAAGAGGTCACCTACTCTACTTCTGGTAACTTTTAGTTGTTGAGAAGTTTTTACTAAAGTAATAATAGACAACTACTGTTGGCTTTGATTAGAAGTTCAATGAGAGCAAGGACTGCATTAATATTCCTTCTCTAATCCCAAAAACCTTTCACAATATTCTACACATGATGAATTTTAGGACTTTCTGACTAAAAACATTTTCCCATAATTTCTAGTGGGCAAAGAAATCGTCTTATTGAAGAAATGGCCAAAACCCTGAGCTGAGCTCTTTGCTATACTCTCTCCCCACCAGTTCCATAATAGCTGCATGTTAGGCTATTTAACTATTTCCAGATCTGGTGTTTATGATTCAAAAATTCCACAGGACTCATGCATCTCTATGTCACTATACAATAAGGCCTCAGTTGTCTCTGAGGACAGGCAGAAAAGAAATTTCCTTCAAAATTTGGGACTAAAACCACCTACTCTGGCCCAAAAGAATGTAAGGGTGGGTTGTCTGGCAGATTAGCTGATCAGGTTGGGGGACACCAAGTGTAGCCTTTCCCTGGAAAGTACAAGAGCAGGCCAGAGCACCTTCACAAAATGCATCACTTCTCATGGCAGGAACATTTCACAGCCATGACATACATACAGTACATATTCACATTCTTAACATGAAATAGGCCCTTTAAAGTTAACTGCTTCCAGCAGGTTTCAATATATAACAATTCTTTCCAAAATAAAAATGAGCCAATAAAAATCACACAATTCAGTGCACATAAATTTTAGTGCCTCAAAAATTAGTTTTACTTAGAGCTGACTTAGCTTATAATTCTTCTACGTTTCAGTAGTGTGAACTCAAGGTCAAGGAAATAGACCCATCTATCTGATTCTCATACTTGTACAGGCAATAGTCAGTGTAAAAATACCGTATTTTAGGGAAAACCTCCCTAAAAACAGGATAGATACACAGAAGTCCAGACTTGGACACAAAAGGTGTCCCATGACTAAGAGAGCATGTGGAACCTAAAAACTGACCATAGTAGCTATCTGATAATGCAGATTTATGGTTCAGAATACTTGGGTGTGAAGAAAGAACATTGGTCATAAAAACAATCCAGGTTTTTGGTTTGCTGACATAAGAAGTCACATGGGTACAGTTATAATAATGCAAGATGAAAGTGACCAATTATACCCAACCCCTCTAGTGTTAATAAGTAAAGTTCTCATACCTTTCATGGTCCTCTTCATAGCTGTCAAGGAACTAAAGACAGTTGAAAGGAATTTGCTCATCTCAATTTTAATATCAGGTGGACCAGAGACATTACTGCCCCCTCCCCCCACCCAAGGGAAGCAAGACTATCAAAAAAAAAAAAAGGAAAAACTTTGATTTGAAGGCCTTTGTGGTGCTAGTTGAGTATAGCTACAGACTCAACTAACAAATTAGAGTATCCACTGTGTATGGGCAATTTCATGAAAAAAAACTACAAACTTCCCTTTGAGGAAGAAGAAATCCCACTAGATGAAGATAGCTTTGTTATTGTTCAGTTGTTTTCAGTCATGTTTGACTCTTTGTGACCCCAGCTGGGGTTTTCTTGGCAAAGATACTAAAGAGTTTTGCCATTTGCTTCTTTGTTGGCAAAGATACTAAAGAGTTTTGCCATTTGCTTCTTCAGTTCATTTTACAGATGAGGAAACAGAAGCAAATGGGGTTAAGTGACTTGCCCAAGGTCACACATCTAGTAAGTGTCTGAAGCCAGGTTTGAATTCAAGTCTTCCTGACTCCAGGTCCAGTACTCTATCCACTGTACCACCTAGCTTCCTGAAGACTGCTTTAGGAGATAACAAAATATCAGCAGAGAAGCCCCAAAGAATATGACAAGTATAGCTCTGCAGAGAAACAGAAAATCGTAGTTTTGGGAGCCAAATGGAGCACAAGTGAAACACGGTTGGTTGGTTGGTTGGTTGGTTGGTTGGTTGTTTGAGTCAAGTTTCAATGTGTCTGACTGTGGCTGATCAGGCCAATATGAGCTGGGAATGCTCTACCACAGGTCATGCACAAATAGTCCGTGTGAACATTTGGGGTGGATACTCTAAATTTGTGTATCCTGCATTTCCTTTGAGCTGTTTCAATTCTGCTTTGCTCATAGAGAACAGCACCTTCTCTGATGTGGGCACACCATGCTAAGTGGTCTTGTGCCAATATCTCCCATGTCACACGATCAATTCCAAGGTTCTTGAGAGAGACCTTGAGAGTGTCCTCGGATTGCTTCTTCTGACCAAATGAGAAACATAGTGAGTTTCTGGAAGACTGAGGCCAAGAGCTATAATAGATATTCCAGCTAGGATCCAACCCCAGGAGTGTGAGTTATCTATGGAAAGTCCTCTTTTCCAATTGCAGCATTGGAATCTGTAGAAATTGTGCCTTTTTGTATATAAAGGATTTTCCCTGGTTATTTTCCTCACTAATACAACTTAATTAAATTTGAATTTGAATTTGGAAGAATGTGTCACCTGAGTTAGTGCCAGGCACCATTACATCAACCTTTATAGCCAATACTTGGAGCACCTTCAAAAATTCATTTCCCAGGAGCTGACAAACTAACATAACCTAGGCTCTCAGTGAGCCCTGAATCCCCTTGCCCAGGAAAGGATGTGATCTGAGAGGCAGGCAGACCCAGGGAACCCAGCGGGAGTTTGGAGCCACGGCAAAGGAAGGAGAATTCAAAGGGTCCCTCCCTGTGAGACTCTCTTCCATTGGAGGATTGCAAGGTGAAAAATATTCCCCACCTCTTCCTTTCCAGGTCCCAGTTCCACAACCTCTTTTGACATCCACTCCCCTTCCAGGAGAAAGGAGGGTCAGAATGACCTCTATTTTCCTCCCCATAAAGTCTGAATCTATTACCATAAACTGTTGCTAACACTGGGACTGCCTCCTCCACCTGGGAGGGGTTAAGCAATTCAAATCCTTTCCTCTCCTGCTGCCCTTCCCTCTTTTGTTGTTTAGTCATTTTTCAATCACATCAGACTCTTCATGACCCCATGTAAGGTTTTCTTGACAGAGATAGTGGAGCTGTTTGGCACTTCTCCAGCTCATTTTACAGGTGAGGAAACTGAAGCAAACAGGGTTAAGTGACCTGTCCAAGGTCACACAGCTAGTAAGTGTCTGAGGCCAGATTTAAACTCAGGAAAACAAGTCATTCTGACTCCAGGCCTGGCACTCTATCCACTGCAACCCTTAACTAGTTGCCCCCCCACCACACACACACACCCTTCCCTCTAGCAGGACAATAGCAACAATACATCTGCCAAATGTGGTAGGGGAGGGCCTCTTTGGACTTCATTCTCCCCCACACCCCTTCCCAAAATTCCCAAATCACTGGGAAGGCAATGACTGCATGAGAAATACTTGCACTTTCTATCCCCATAGCCCTCTCTGCCAATCAAAGAAGGGTATTCCTATCAGATTCCAGCCCCAAGCTGCCGGAAGGGTCCTTCATGATCTCAAACACCCAGCTTCCCCTTCTCCACTCTCCCCCAACATGTATAGATTATACAGATAGCTAGAACAATATCTGCATTCATTTTTGAAACAAAAACTAGAAAGAATTAAAGATGTAATTTTTTAAGTGATGGAAAAAATGTTAATGATTCAGATTAAACTTACAAGTGTATCATGAATACAGGGAGTAGTTTATGAGAACCAGTTATTAAATATTTACCAGCACACCCCTGGCAAGTTGCCAAGTAAAGTGCCCTATCTTCAACATGCAGAAATGTGAAAAGAGAAAAACAGAAAATGAGAATATCACGGCAGGCCTGCCATGAACATCAGAGCCTCCAAGGACCAACTGAAAGATTCTATCAAACGCAACCTACAGCGTTTGGTTTCTCCACACATTCTTTTCCTAGTCCCTTTCATCACTAGCATCAGCTGTTTTCCAGAGAGTTGGCCAAGGCTAGTGGAGAAGTAAAGTTATGCTTTCTGCAGTTGGGCTGAAACATCAAGGAAATTGAACTTGATGGTTCTCACACTATGGGTTATTGGCATAGACTTTAATAAACCCAAAGCTCCCCAGTTATGGAAAAGAACCTCCCTTCAGATGAGGCAAACTCACATATGGAAGTAATCTATCCACCCTTAGAACTACTTAGTACCTCTTCTATTTCATGTTCACATTCTACCTTGTATTATAGAGATATATATGTCTTACCTTCCCTACTTACAAGTCTAAGCTCATTGGGGGCAGAGGCTATAGTTTATTCTTTTTTATATTATCCAAAGCACCTAAC
>JAQQSZ010002857.1:0-14619 GCA_028646595.1 Phalanger gymnotis
GAAGTTTTAAAAGCAGATGTTCAAAAGAAAAGTTGTTTTTGCATGCAACTGGAAAATAAGATATACAGGCAATGGGGCATAGAAATCTATCTTGCCCTACAAGAAAGTAAGAGAAAAGGCGGGGGGTGGAGTGGGGTGACAGAAGGGAGGGTAACTGGGGAATGGGGCAATCAGAATATATGCCATCTTGGAGTAGAGGGTGGAGAGTAGAATTGGAGAGAAAATTTGTAATTCAAACTTGTGGAAATCAATGCTGAAAACTAAAAATATTAAATAAATAATTTTTTTTAAAAAAAAGCTATGCAAAGTGGTTTTATATTTTACCCTAGAGATATTAGGAAGCCACTGGAGTTGGCTTGGTCATATCTGTGTTTAAGGATAATTGCTTTGCCAGCAGTAATTAGAATAGATTAGCATAATGAAGGAACACCAGCAAACCAATTAAGGGGCTACTGCAATAATCTCGGCCAGAGGTGATGAGGGCCTGAACTTATTTGATAGCTCTCTGAGAAGGACTTGGATGTGAGAGATATTGTGAATATAGAAATGGCAAGTTCTGGCAATTGAACAGGATATGCAAGGTGACAGAGAGTGAGAAGTTGAGGATAATGCCAAAGTCATTACCTTGATAGACCAGAAGGATAAGGGTAACTTTAATGGAAAAGAAAAGTGAATTTTAGAAGAGGACACCTTATGAGGAAAGGTACAGAATTCAATTTTGAGTATGTTTGGGTTAAGATGTCTTTGAAAAATCGAGTTTGAAGTGTCCAGTAGGCTATTATTGTGAGACTCCAGTTCAGGAATAATCCTGATATATAAATCTAGGAATAATCTGCATTGAAACATTAGTTAAAAATATGGGAGCAGATGAGGTTATCAAAAGGGAGTTTAGAGAGAGAAAAGAAAAAGACCCAGGAAAGAACTTTGGGGAACAACTTGAGTTAGGGTATCTAGTATGGATGATGAGGCAGCAAAGGATAATGAGGAAGCATTTGGAAAGGTAGGAGGCAAACCAGGAGAAAGAAGCATCAAAGAAACCCGGAGAAGAAAGAATATCCAGAAGAACAATGTAGTCAACAATAGAAAATTCAGCAAAGAGACCTGAAAAAAGAGCAGATTTGGCAAGAGAACATCGGGAACTTTGGTGAAAGCAGTTTCAGTTAAGTTAATGAAGTCAAAAGCCAGATTGCAAGGGTTGAGAAAATAGAAAAAAGAAGTGAAGGAAGCAAATAAATGCAACTTTTTCAGCAGTTTGGCTGAGAAAGGAGACATATAGAACAACAGCTTGAAGGGATGGTGGTATACTGAAAGCTTTTTAAGCAATGGGGGGACTTGGACACTTTTGAAAGCAGTAGGGAAGGAACCAGTTGATAGGGAGAGGTTGAAGATCTGAGAGAGAAAGGGGATGATTGTAGATACAACCCGCTAGAGAAGACAGAAAGGGATGTGGTCAAGTGCACACATAGAATGGTTCGGCCTTGGTAATGAAAAAGGCTGCCTCTTTGTCAGATACTGAGGGCAAGGAGGAGACAGTGGTAGGTTTTAAGCTGAAGAGAATGGGAGGAGATGGAGCTCATATTGAATAGTCTCGGTATTATCAACAAAATAAAAGGCAAGATTCACAACTTGGGAGGAAGTGGGAGCAAGAGATTTGAGAAGAGAAAAGAAGATTTGGAATAACTTCTCTGGTGAGTGAAATAAACAAACAAGTAGGGAAGAATAAAAGGATGGCCTTGTTGAAGCAAGGGCCCAGTTAAGGTTGAAAAATATGAATTCATCAAGTACCCAGTCAGCGTGGTTGTATGACTCTCTCCCACAGCTTATGAGTAAAAAAGGAGAATGCAAATGGTGGGAGTAATTTCCAGCACTGAGGTTTGTCAAGAGAAGGATGACAATGGCTAAAAAAGGCAAGGGATTCAAGAGCAAAAGACAGTATAGAGTTGAAATTGCTAAGTTTTGGGTTAAGGTTGGAGAGGGAGGAAAGTGAAAGTATGGGTAATAAACGACAAGAAAGCACTGAGGGCTGGAGGGATCAGAGGACTCCAGGAGGGCAAAAAATAGATGGAAGGAGAATGAAACATAGAAAAGAGGTGGAATTATAGGATGTCATGGCCAGATAGCTCAATGTCAACATTTCTAATTAGGGAAGTAGAATATTTGTGGGTGATCGCAAGACCTAGTGTGTCACAATTCCTGTGCTTAGTTGAACTTAAGTGAAGGTTCAGGTCATGGAACTTAAGTAGACTGAGGAATTAGGGAGTTCAGAAGTTTGAGGCTTCTAAGTGGTTATTAGAGGCCCCTGGGATAAGGGGAGGGGTTGGGGAGAAGAGGGTCAACGGGGTGCTGAGCTCCTTGAGAAAAGAGAGAGAATAATCTGGAGGTTGTTATTGTACTGCCACCGTAATTCTTTTTGGGTGGGAAGTTTCAATTGGGCGGACTTAGGAGGACATGATCACTGTCTTTAATTGTTTGAAAGGCTGTCATAAGGAAAACTAGAATTTTCAGAAAGGCAGATTGAAGCTCAATGCAAGGAAAAAAATATTAATGATTGGAGTTATCCAAAAGTGGAATGGTGTGCCTTAAAAGGTAGTGAGTATCCCCTCACTGGAAGTCTCCAAGAGAATAACAAGAATAATAATATAAGCTTTTATAGAGTACCTACTATGTGTTAGGCAGTGTGCAAAATGCTTGACAAATATTATCTTATTTAATCATCACTATCTCCATTTTACAGATAAGGAAACTAAAGCAGATAGAGATTAAGTGACTTCTCAGAACCACACAGCTAGTATCTAAGGCCGTAGTGGAATTCCAGTCTTCCTTACTCCAGACCCAATTCTCCATCCACTGCTGTACCTAGCCATGTACAAGTCCACAGAATTTTTTAAATTGCAACTAATATCATAGAATGCGTTGAAAAGAGAATTCTTGGTCAGATACAGATTTACATGACGACCTCTGAGGTCTGTTCCCACTTTGAAATTCTCTGATGCGGAAAGGATTATATAGGATTGAACTTGGAGCCAAAAATTACTAATTCATGTTCGTTTGTTTTTTAACCTGGAAGAGAACTTACAAATCATCTAATCTAACCCAGTCATTTTACAGATGAGGAAAATGGGGTCCCAGAAAGATTGAGAGAATGACTGAAGATCCCACAGGTGTAAGGAGCAGATCCAGGATTCAAATTCAGATCTTCTGACTCCAAATCCACCTTCCCTAAGATTGTCACAATACGAAAGCCAGCATATTGCATGCATAATACAGAATGGGCTTGGATCTCAAAACTACAAGGAGAGAAATAATTTAAATGTTATAAACCTATGTAAATACCATTGTGTTTGACCTAGGTATAATCTTCAGAAATATGAGGATACAAATGATTAAAGGAAATTCTTTAAATACCAGATCTAATAGAAAGAGTGATGCCCTTTGACCATTTAGAGTTGAAATAGCAAAGTGTTGGATTAAGGTTGGGAAAAAAGTAAAGTCAGAACAGTCTTAAGAGTCTGTACTAAGGGGGGAGGAATTGAAGGTTTTCTTTCAAGACCCTTTTCAGGGTGAAAAACAAGCTTAGAAGAAGTAAAGCATAGAAAAGGGTGGAATGATAAGAGGTTATGGTCAGATTGGGCAACGTAAGTTTCTAATTAAGGAAGTAGGATACTTAAGCATAATGAAGAAATCTAATGTGTGACCATTTCTATCTGTGGTGAAAATGGAGTGAAGATGTAGGTCATGAGATTTAAGGAGGATGATGAATTGGGATTTTAGGAAGCACATAAGTGGATATTAAAGTCTCCAAGCACAAAGGCAAGAGTTGGGGAGGAAAGAAGGTGGTGACATGGGTACTGAACTACTTGAGGAAAGGGGGAGAATTTCTGCAGGTCGATGTACTGTAATTATTTCAATTGATTTGAAATTTTAATTGGGTGGACTTTGAAAATGTAAAAGGAGATTATAGAAATAATAGTAAGGAGCAAGAAATATTCCGATTTCCCCTCTAGCTTCATTGTGTTGGAGAGATGAGAGAGAAGTTACACCAGGTGCTGGAGAAGAAAGCCAGAGATGCAGTATCATCCTGGGGGAGTCAGGTCTCATTGAGGGGTAATACGTGGAAAGACTGTGAGAAAAAGAGTACCAAGATGAGAGAAAATTTGTTCACTGTTGAAAAGAATTCCAGGGGCAGCTAAGCAGTGCAGCCCTGGAGTCAGGAGGACCTGAGTTCAAATCTAGCTTCAGATACTTGACATTTATTAGCTATGTGACCCTGGGCAAGTCATTTAACTCCAATTGCCTCAGCCCCCTCCCCCTGGAAAAAAAAAGAATAAGCGAATTCCAGGGCACACAATCACGTGATGCAAGACCCTTTACAAAGGAATATTTACTCAAAGAGGTATAATCACAAATATACTGACTTTGCCAACACAAGGGAGATATAATTTTCCTTCCCCCATACCATCACGGTCTCTTGGTAGGGGAAGTAGGCTAGGTTCAGTTAGCTCAGTTCCTATAGAGCACATTCTTAGTTCCAAATCCAAAACTCCCATCAGGCTTGAGTCCTGGATTCTCAGGGCTTCCACGTTGGACTGGCTCATTGCACCGCACCACCCCACTTGCAATCCTGGCACCAGGTCACCATGGCTTAAAATCCAAGATCCTATAAAGAGCACCTCTAGCACACGAATCTAAAGACAAACGATACAAAACAGAAAAAAACACCCCCAAAACCATTCCTCGAAGCTTGAGTAAAAGAGAAGTAATAGAGGAAGGCAAGTCTTCCTATCTTCCTGGGTCAGTTCATGGCATCCATGCTGGGCACGGTAGGCAGCAGTTGGCAAAAAAAAAAGATGGAAAAGAGTGAATGGCTCAGTTTTGTTATGTTTAAAGATGAGGACACCCAATCAAGGAAGGCTACATCAGCCCACATAGTAAGGGACCCAGTGGACTCCATGTTAGGCAAACCTGGCATACTCAAAAAGGCCATTCATGGGCATTGCCATATTAGAACTGGGCATGGCCAGAGCAGCCTCAGTTACAGTTGAGTTGAAATTGGACATGAGTGGGGGTACACCTGAGGGGGGGATAGGGATGAAAAGGTAAGTGAAGAGGTCTGGGAACAATTTTCTCCTAAATGGCCAGTAACTGATAAATACAGGAAAGGAGAGAGAGAAATAAGGAAAACCCTAGAGTAGTGAGTAGCAGAGGAATTTAGAAGTTCAGTATCCAAGGGTATTACAGAGAGAGCTGGGATGGGCTTTGGTCTACCCCTTCACCTGAGTTTCTGTTGGGAGAGAGGTGGAGAGACAGCATATGGGGTTATGATCCTGCTGGATTGTAGAGGGCAATGGTTAGAGCTTGGGCTGGGTCTAAAATCACACTGGACATAGAAGTTTCAGATGTTCCTATTGTTCCACTCCTGAAAAGAAGGACACTCATCATACAATTAAGTACAACCCTCTTTTGTTATCCCTATACTGGGCACTATCAGGTCAGGGGCTTTAACTTGGCAATACCCCACATAGGAGAAATCCTCTCCAGAACTATGGCATAGGCAGCCAGGCACTGGACTTGGAGTCAGGGTTAAAATCCCACCTCAGACACTTAGTAGCTTTGTTATTGTAGGGAAGTCACTCCTTCTGTATTTCAGTTTTCTCATTTGTAAAATGAGGGGGTTGGCCTCAGGGATCTCCGAGGTCCCTTCTACCTCTAAATCTAGATTCTAGGATCAAATTCTGACTAAACCTTAAGGTCAGTTTTCCCCCCAAATGGTTTGGGCAGATCCAGGCCTGACCTTGCAAGGCAGTGTGGCATTGTTGAAAAGAGTGAGTCAATATTTTACTGGGGAAATGGTGGCACTATTACACAATCAGGATGAGGAGAAATTTCAGTGGGAAGGAGAATGATAGCCCATGTGCTCATACTCCCAAGTCTGAGTAATGGACCATTGGGGGAGACCAAGTAAGGCACAAAGAGTGAGGCAAAGGGAGCACATGGACAAGGGGCAGCTGGGATGGACCCTGCAGAGGAAGAAGCAAACAGGCCAGAAGCACCGAATTCTTCTCCAGGCTACACTCCTCTGGAATTCTCTATCATGCCCCAGAAATCTCTTCACCCTGGAAACATATTCCAGCCCTAGAATTCACACACTGGAAGTACCCTTTGCCCCTGTGGCCCCTGCCTCTGGTTAGATGGCTCCTCACAGAACCTTTAAGGAGTACACCCAGGCGATCCATGTTTCATTCCTCTCCAGGCTGCACTCCAGATTTTACCTACCATCTTTCCCACCTCTCTCTACTATGGAATACTCCTTTCTCACTCCCTCATTTTCAGCTTCCTTTCATGTGTTGTCATCTCCCATTATAATCGAAGTTCCTTGAGGGCAGAAATTGTCTTTCTTCCTGCTTGTATCTGTAGTCCCATTGCCTAGCACAAGGCTTGGCACATAGAGGGATGTACGGGGTATATAAGGGAGGAATGGCACCTCTGGTGTGAGGGCTTGCTGAGCCCTTTTCTGGGCTGCTCATCCACCTTTGGTGTCTACCTGGTTCACTGAACTCTACCCTGTGACATGCACAGCATATCCCAATAAACCATCTCAGCAGGCAGACCAAATCAGATTGAGAGGAACCGACAGGTCTCAAACCTGCTGGTGAGTTAGGGAGATGTCCATCCCAAGTATGTGAAAACTTCTTCCAATGGAAGGGGTGGATGAGAACAATTTGTTTCATTGTTGAATTAAACTTTGTATGTCTCAGTTTCCTTAAAAATGTAAATGGGGCCCTCTTGGGGTGGAGGAGAGATGGGGAGAAAATTTGGAACTCAAAATCTTGTGGAAATGAATGTGGAAAACTAAAAATAAATAAGTCAAATTAAAAAATGTAAATGGGGTTAATAATAGCATGTACCTCCCAGGGTTGTGGTGAAAATCAAATGAGATAAATATAAAATGCTTAGCACAGTACCCTGCACATAGTTGCCACTTAGTAAATGCTTATTTCTCCTCTTCTTTTCAAAGAACTAATTCTTTGTTTTGTCTTTGGTTTTCTCTTCTATTTTCAAAATTTCTGCTTTTTATTTGTTTTGACATTGTTGATTTTCTAAGTTTTGTTTTACTTGCATGGGCAATTCATTGTTCGCTTCCTAATCTGTGTTCAGACGTATGTAATTTTCCCTATGCAATTCTTTGCTACATTTCTCAAATCTTGGTATGCTGTCTCATTGTTACCATTTTCCCTAATACTTATTTATAGTTTGTATGATTTGTTCTTTGATCCACAGAATATTGAAGATGGCATTATCTAGCCTCTTTAAATTTGTATCCCTTGTTAATATCCATAGATCATAATTTTGTTGTATTATGGCCTACAAAGAACTGTTTACTATTCCTTCTACATTTATTTGTAGTCCTTTATGCTCCAATAATAGATGACTGATTTTTATCACAGCGACAGGCAATGATGAAAAATGGTAAAATTCTTAATTTTCCCATTTAATAATCACCAAAGTTCAAACATTCTATTTAGACATTTAATTTATTCTTTTTTTATTTTTATGTTGGATTCATGTATGTCATCTAGAAGTATATTGGAGCCACCTATAATTAATCTCTTAAGCTCTTCAATGCCATACCATTCAGTGCACCTATATTTAGCAAATAAAATGGTGTCCTTAATCATAAAGTATTTTCCTCACTTGACTCTATTAACTGTCTGACCTTACTATCACTTTATATGACATCATAACTGTTTCTCTTCAATTTTTTTATTCATCTGACGCATAATGAATTCTATTCCGATCCCTCATTTATCTCTATATGAATATTCAAAGAGGTAGGGGGCCACAGTAGAGTAATGGTACATCAATAGAGGGAGCTTCCTCAGTGGAAGTTTCCAACACCAATAAAATAAAAGGTCCCAAGTAAAGTAATCTTTATGTTTTAATTGTATTTTTATTGTATTTCTTTTGTACAGCATGTTGTCGAATTTTGTTTTTTAATTTATTCTTCTTCCCTCCTTCATTTTATAGGTGAACTCATCCCATTTACATTGGCTATTTTATTGGCTAATATTTCCCTCCTTTTATTATAATTATCACAACAACAACAATAATAATTAACATCAACAGAGCAGGTACCTGGCAGTGTGCTAAGCATTTTACATTTATTTTCTCATTTGATCTTCCTAAGAGCCCTGGGAGGTAGGTGCTATTATTATCCTCATTTTACAGATGAGGAAACTGTAGCAAAAAGAGGTTAAGTGACTTGTGCTGGGTCACACAGCCAGTAAGGGTCTGATACTGGATTTGAACTCAGGTCTTCCTGACTCCAGATCTTGAATTTTATGCACTTGCTGCCTCCTTCCATTATAATATTTCTCCCTGCTTACCTTTGGAGAAAATAAAGAGATCAATACTAAAAATCTGTCATTGTGCTGTTCAAAGCAATCCAGTCCCATTTTCTTCCCTTCACAACACAGACCAAAATCACTGACAGTAGTATGAGATTGGATACAGTTATTATATCAATGAATAGGAATATTTGAAGAACTTTGCCCCCAATCTTTCTTTTGTTTGCACCCTGCTAAGGATCCCCCATTAATGGGGGAAGACATGACCGAAGGTACAGAGACCAAAAAGCAATGGCACGGCTGTGAAATGTAGCCCCTCTCTTGGAGTACTTATGCCAATGAAATCATAGACCTGTCCATAAATGTCCCCAGGAGGAATCACTCTTTAAGCCATTATCGGCTAATATTTCATTTATCAGTTAATGTCTTAGCAATGGCTAATTGAGAGACTGCTGAGAGTATCAGTGGGTGATTGGATAAGCACCTTTAGTAAGGAGAAAGGAGCACTGATAAGACTGGTTGGAAGGTACTAAAGAAAAATTCACCATTTATATGTCTTTTCCTCAGGTCAGTCATTGCTATACTGCTAATGATCACCTCTAATGCCACCTCTGACACATATGTCCCTGATCTACAAAGACTCCCCAGCCCCCTTCCTGAGTTATAACTAATTAGTACTAAAGTTTGATGGCACATTATCACACCATGTGGAGCTGGTTGGGGAGAATTTAGCTGAATTAATGATTATTAGTAATTTTGTAAAAAACTTCAAATCATCTTCCATACATTTTCCTCAAACCACCAGTGTAATTTATATATTAAATATTTAGGTAGAATCATTTTTCTTTGTCAACTCTCTTGTGAGAGCTCTTTAAAGAAAAGAGTAGACTATTATCATTTCAGTATAGTTTAAGTTCAGAACTGCCTGGGGGCAGGGGGATGAACTAGATGGTCTTTTGAAATCCATTCCAGGTGCATGATTTTATGGGGAAATTGACAGCAAAATTAAATAGTTTTTCAGAGAAAGAGAGAAAAAAGGAAGGGAGGGAAAAAGAGAGAGAGGAAAGGAGGGAGAAACTTCATGTGATGTTGGCAAAAATTATTTGACTAGATGGTCCTGGGGCCTCAGTTTCTTCATCTACAAAATTTGGACATTAGACTGGATGATTTCTAGAGTTCTTCGAATCTCAGATAATCTAAGTTTCTAAGTCCCACAAGAAATCTTGAGAATGAGTACTCTTGGGTTGCTAGACTTAATGTTGTCTAATATTTTGAATATCTACCCTCAATTGAATCTGAAGTCATCACTAGAATACTTTAGTACCTACTTTTGAGAGAGGAAAGACCATCAGAAGTTAGTATATAAATGCATTTGTCAGTGTTCCAAAAACAGTAAGCAAAATGCCAAAGGAACATTTATTTGAAAGATTATTGAGTGGGTTTCTTTTTTTCTTTAAGTCATAGACAGAATTCCAATCCTAAGCAGCCATTATTTTTCTAGTGACAATCTAGCCTAAAATCCATTTGTCTTTTGTATCTTACAACGTATTCACACTTGGCAGTTCAAGACAGAGTAAATATTGATATAGTGACTTCCGACAAGTTTGATTCACCCCAGGCAGGCCTAAAAGCCCATGGACATTAGTAACCTCCTTTCACATTTGCTGGTCGTGTGCATCTAGCTGATTTGGGCTGCACTGACATTAAAATTACTGCACATATTGTTTCCATCTCCTCCCATTTGCTGAATGTTTGAAGACAAAAAAACGTTATTGACTCTGGGGAGGCTGCGCAGCATGCACACACACCCACAGACAAAGTCTCAGCTTGTCAACAGCTTTGGTGAAGTAGAATAAAAATGATAATTAGAAACATGTGGCCCCAGCAAAGAGGCCCAGAAACTAAAAGGTCATCTTTTTCCAAATGACCTAATTAGAAAAGCCTGGAGTGCTGGATACAGTATAATGGTTTTACACAGCTTTTAACTCAGACTTCCTGTTTTAAAACAGTACAATTTAGTGCTCCTGCAGCAACTATGAATTGTCACTTAATGCCAACAGAATTAGGCCTCATAACAACACCTGCCTCCAGCAATCTCCACATTGTTAGATCCGTCAACTGAGTAGTGCTGATTTATCATCCCCGAATGGCCATTGAGAACCCAGTGCCAGAATGGCTGCCAAGTGGAAGACAAGGATTTCATGTAAAAGAGGGCCCGCATGGTACTTTACATTAATGCCAATTGAAATAGGCATGAATAGACCAAAGGGAAAAGCATTTGTTCTGAATCAGACTATCAGTGAATGCTTCTTAGATTCCTTTCTCTGGTCCCAGAGCTGGCGTTTTAATGCTGAATAAATTTAATTGCCCAGAGACAACAGACGCACACTGGTTGATGATGCCACTTGGTGGAAACTCAAACAAGCACCCAAATAGAACCGTAGTGTTAAATAGATGCCTCTGTCGAGCTGTATTTAATCCTTCTCATCTTTACTCAGTATGCACTGTTATTTTATTAAGTATTCAGTTCACTCGGTTTGTGTTTCTCTGCCTCAGTTTTCCCATTCGTAAACAAGGGCAGAGCAAAAGAGCATTGAGTCTCGAGTCCCAAGATCTGAGCTCGACTCCAAGTTCTGCCGTTCGCTACCTTTGTGCTGTTAAGTCTTAGCCATCTCTCCGGGCCTGAGTGGTTTCATTTGTAGGATCATAGATTATGTATTTAGGGCTAGAAAGGACCATGAAGTCTATCGAGGCCAACCACCTCAATTTACAAGTGAGAAAATTTGGGTCCAGAGAGATTAAAGGACTTCACTAAGGTTACACAGGCAGTAAAAGGGATGGGATTGGAATCCAGGCCCCCTCACACCAGATACTGCACTCTTTCCACTAACTTTTGTTGTTGTTGCTTAGTCATTTCCAGTCGTATTCCACTCCTCATGACTCCATTTGGGGTTTTCTTGGTAAAGATACTGAAGTAGTTTGTCATTTCCTTCTTCAGTTCACTTTACAGATGACGAAATTGAGGTAAACAGGATTAAGTGATTTACCTGGGGTCACACAGCTAGTAAGTGTCTGAGGCCAGATCCGAACTCAGGAAGATGAGTCTTCCTGAATCCAAGCCTGGTACTCTACCCACTGCATCACCCAGCTGCCCCTCTCCATTAACTAGCTAATGTCTTAAGATTTACTTTATTATTATTATTAGTATTATTATTATTTTATTACCTTAGAGTTTGAGTGCTGATCAAATGCTTTATAGTCAGAGACTGTCATGGTAACAGGTAGGAAATTATCTTCTAGAACATGAGAGGCCTGTTCTTTTTCTGACCTCTCTGATATATCTACAGTCATTCAGACGGTTTTTTGAAGGCAAAAGTACTTTTATACATGGATCAGATACAGTTATAAAAGATGGAACAAAATATTAACGCATAAGTTCCAGGAGGACAAGTACCACATCTGAATTAGTCTTAGATCTCTCCCAAGCCCTAATGTAGTGCTCTGCTTACAGAAGATGCATTAACAACTGTTGGCTGAATTTGATTTTGATACATCCACAGGGTATTTTTATAAGGTTTTGTTGAATTAATTGACTTCTCATCTCAAACTATTATTAGTTAGTTTTTTCATCACCACTTTGGGTGTGAGTCAGTGGAAAGTTCATCAACTTTATATCGTGGAAACCAAGTATGGAAACTGAGTAATACATATTCAGACATAGCAATAAAAGTATGCAGCAATGCAGCCATTACAAATAAATAATGTCTACAAAAAATGAAAATTCACATTAATTATGGACTCACTAGAGGAAAAGAATTTCCCATTTCAACTGGGTTGGTGATGCCGAGCCCCTCTAATAACTTTCCAAGGCATAGATTCCAACGTTCACATACTTCGGTGGCACATGACTAGCAGCCAGATCATTTTTGTCATATAACCTTGGAAGTATCTAAAAATCCAGTCCAGATTAAAGGTAGCTGGTAGGGAAAGTGAGTAATGGTAGAGTGAGGATTAGAAGGACCATTTTAGTAGTTTATTCCCATGCTATTAAGAGTAGAAAAGATGAGAATGAAGCTGTCTATGTTATTGGTCTTTTCCTTCTGTTGTAAAGCAGTCTCTAGCCATGACTTGTTTCTATGTGCCAGGCTCTGTGTTAGGCACCGAGGATACAAGTACAATGAAGAAAACAATCTGTACCCTCAAGGAGCTCACATTCTAATGGGATTGTTGTTCAGTGACTCAGTCATGTCTGATTCTTCATGACTCAGCGGACCATACCGTCCATGGGGTCTTGCCAAGGATAGTGGAGTTGTTTGCCATTTCGTTCCCCAGTGGATTAAGGCAAACAGAGGTTAAAAGACTTGCCCAAGGTCATACAGCTAGTGTCTGAAGCCTGATTTGAAACCTGGTTCTCCTGACTCCAGGCCCAGTGCTCTACTCACTGAGCCATCTACCTGCCCTGTATTCTAATGGGAATGGCAAATAGTACACATATAAATATGTACAGGACAAATAGAAATTTAATAAAAACAAAGTAGTTAAATAGAAGGCAGTTTCAGAAGAATGTCCTGAGCTGTTGGTGGGATGAGGAAAAGCTCTTTTTGGAAGGTGGTGATTGGGCTACCCAAAAAAATAGGAAAAGAACTCCATAGGGCAGTGGTGAGGAGAGAGGGCACTCAAGGCATGTGGGATGGCTGCTACAAAAGAAATCAAATATCACATGTGAGGAAGAGAGAGAGGGCCGGTTAGGCAGAATCTGAGTATGAAAGAAGGAGTAATGGTAATGTCCGATGAGGCTGATAAGATAACTTGTTTAGGGCTTTAAAAAGACATGGAAAATATACACATAGGTGTATATATAGAGAGTCGATTCTCATCATTCTTCATAATCATGTCCTATCAAGTAATGCAAACACCGAATTAGCAAATACTGCACAGTGGTTCAGTTCAGGTACTAGGGGAAATAGAGGTTAGGTTCTTGCAAGCCTCTGGTCCCACTTCTTTAGCACTTTTTGCAACAGTTTCACAAAAAGATCAGCTAATTTCTTTTCCTTTTCCTGGATGTACAATATTGCTGATTCATTAACATTGAACTCAAGGCCAAAAGCGTTATAACTCATGCCTTGAACAAAGTTTCTCTGACACATGTATTTTCTGCATAAGGTATATCACAACCTTCTTGTGCTCAGAAACGCTAGACATCTAGCACTTCAGCCCCATGCTTGTGGGTCTTTTCAAACAAAGAAATCACCAACAAAAAACACAAAGGTACAAAAAATGAGACACTAAATACACAGCAAAAAGGACACCCATTTACAGTATGAGAGCTGAAACAAGTGGAGCATTGCCTTGTTTGACCTCAGCTGGAAACATACGCATCTGGTGACTCAAATTTTTTACCACTTTGCACATATCTGTGAATGACCACAAAAACATAGCGAGGATTGATTTGGGGGCCACAAATAAATTTTAGTGAGTAAGTAAACTCACAAATATAAAAATTGTAAATAATGAAAATCAACTACATGTCTATACGTATGTGTGTGTGTGTATATTCATACATATACATATATACAACATAGAGAGACATGTTTGTGTGTGTATGTGTATTTCTGGAGGCAATAGGAAGTCACTGGAGTTGATTGAATAGGCAAGTCAGACAGTCAGATCTATATTTAAGGAAGATTACTTTGGCAGTAGTATGGGATGGACTATAACAGCAAGACTTGAGGAGGGGGCACCAATTAGGAGGCTGTTTCAATAATCAAGGAAAGTGGTAACGTAGGCCTTAATTAAGATGGCAGTTATGTGAATGGAAAAAAGGGGTCAGAAAAGTTGTGGAGGAAGAAATGGTAAGATTTGGCAATTAAATGGATATTTATGAATGAATGAGGGAAAGGGAGGAGTCTGTGATGAAACATAGCATGTGACATGTCCAAATAGGCAAAACAGATTTCCTGACCTGACTTCTTTGTTTTTTTAATTTGCACTTCTTTTATTAGTTACATGGATCATTCTTTTATTTGGTTGTTGATAGTTTATCATTCTTCTTTGGAGAACTATCTATATCTTTTGACCACTTATTTCTTAGGAGATGACATTGGGTCCTACGTGATCTTACCTAACAGACCCTTATCACATATATTCGACACAAAGTCAGCCATTTTCCTTCTTATCCTTATTGCATTAATTTTCTGAACTGACTTTTTTTACATTTCTTTTTTTAATTTTTTAGATTTTTTATTTTTAGTTTACAACACTGTAGTAACAATTT
>JAQQSZ010002858.1:0-14619 GCA_028646595.1 Phalanger gymnotis
AAGTCAAACCACAAACTCCGATCCCGTCCCGCTGCTTTCCCCACTAACCTTTTGCTGTTTGTGGGTTGTGAGGTCTGGTACATGCCATAGCTCAGTAATTCTGCGTGCTAGGGCACCCTCCGCTCCACTCCAGGTCTCATCGGTCCGAGGTCTGCTGCACTGCGCAGGGCCGCCTTGCGCACTGGGCTCTGCTTGGCTTAGGTCCGCTCCCCTCGGCTGGGGGCTGGGAGTTCTGTTTGGGACAGACCTTACCCCGAAACCATCCAGGCTGACCTGGGCTGGAGCCCTGCTTCCCTCTGCCCCTTTGTGGGTTCTGCAGTTCTAGAATTGGTTCAGAGACATTTTTTCATAGGTTTTTGGAGGGACTTGGTGGGGAGCTCATGCCAGTTACTGCTTTCCAGTCGCCATCTTGGCTCTGCCCCCCAGGAGCTAGGATTAAAACCAAGAATCACCTACCCAGGAAAACTGAGTGTAATACTCCAAGGCAAAATATGGATTTTCAATAAAATAGAGGACGTTCAAGCTTTCTCAATGAAAAGGCCAGAGCTGAAAAGAAAATTTGACTTTCAAATACAAGAATCAAGAGAAGCATGGAAAGATAAACAGGAAAGAGAAATCACAAGAGAGTTACTATAGTTGAACCATTTTGTTTACATTCCTACAAGAAAAAATGATATTTGTAACTCATGAGACCTTTCTCAGTATTAGGGTAGGTGAAGGGAATATACATATATATAGACAGAGGGCACAGGGTGAGTTGAATATGAAGGGATGGTATCTTAAAAAAATAATAAAATTAAAGGGTGAGAGGCATATATTGGGAGGAGAAAAGGAGAGATAGAATGGGGTAAATTTATCTCACATAAAAGTGGCAAGAAAAAGCAGTTCTATTGGAAGGGAAGAAGGGGCAGGTGAGGGGGAATGAGTGAATCTTGCTCTCATCAGATTTGACTTAAGGAGGGAATAATATACAATTGGGTATATTGCCCTACAGGAAAGTAGGGAGGAAGGGGATAAGAGAGGGGTGATGATAGAAGGGAGGGCAGATCAGGGGAGGAGGTAATCAAAAGCAAATACTTTTGAAAAGAGACAGGGTCCAGGGAGAAAATTGAATAAAGGGAGACAGGATAAGATGGAGGGAAATACAGTTAGCCTTTCGCAACATGACTATTACGGAAGTGTTTTGCATAATGATACATGTGTGGCCTATGTTGAATTGTTTGCCTTCTCAAGGAAGGTAGGTGGGGAGGGAAGAAAGTAGAGAATTTGGAACTCAAAGTTCTAAAAACAAATGGCTAAAAAAAAAAGGTTTTTTTACATGCAACTGGGAAATAAGATATACAGGCAACGGGGTATAGAAATTTATCTTGCCCTACAAGAAAGTAAGGGGAGACGGGATGGGGCGGGGGAGTGGGTGACAGAAGGGAGGGCAGACTGGGGAAAGAGGCAATCAGAATATATGCCATCTTGAGTAGGGAGAAGAATAGAAATGGGGAAAAAATCTATAACTCAAAATCTTGTGGAAATCAGTGTTGAAACCTAAAAATATTAAATAATAAAAATCATACATAAAAATAGAGAAAGAAAAAAAGAAAGAGAGAAAAGATAAGAAAAGAAAAGAAGGAAAGGAAGAAAGAAATTAAAAAATCTTCTCCAAGGTTTCTTGGCTAGGACTAGACTCCAAGTCTTTGGGTACATAATCTCAAGCTCTTTCCACTTTACCACACATACAACCTCTTTGTATTACTTCTATTATTCCACAAAGTTATGCTTATTAACACAAATTTTTAAATACATTCTCAAAATAAAATGTTGGAACCAAATAATAAAAACTACATAGGTAGAAGTAAGTGAAAATTGTAGAAAACAGAGCTCCAAGTTGTATAAGAAATTTTTAAAAATCACTCTGTTATTTCATTGTATTTTTCCTTTTTTGGCATCAGGTTTTACAAATCTGAGAAATAAATATTTTTCAGATTAAGTGATTTTCCTCCATGTATTATGCATCAAAACAATGACTTTCCTCTGATGTTGAATATCATGAATTAATAATGATAACGTTGAACTCTATTACAGAATGAAGTCCGTGAGTTTGAAAAACAAATAGGATCTGTCATAGCAGAGACCAAAGAAATAGAAAAGCACGTTTATCAGCAAGAAAGTGAAATAGAAAAGACCAGGCTTCATTGTGGAAGCCTAGAGACTCAAATCAAATCCTTACATGCAGAAAATATAAAGCTGAAATTTTCCATAGAAACAGCACAAGAAGAGTTTGAAGAGCTCCTTATAAGAAATAATGCATATGATGAGAAAATAAGAATATACAAAGAAGATATTGCTGAGGCAGAAAACAAATGGCCATTTATGATTGAACTCCATCAAAAAAAAGAACAAATTAAAAAATTAATGACAAAGAAAAAGGAACTGATCCATGATCTCCAAAATCCAGAAGGAAATATGATAAAACAAGCACAGGTTTGAAATAATATTCTTCTTTTAGAGCTCATTCATTTTATTATTTTTTTTGCAGGTGCTCTATAATACATTAGCTGTTAAGGGAGTGTTGACTCATAATTAAGTAGTAGGCCTACTTGTTAAACTCTGTTTTAACTAAGTTCATAAGCTGTTTGGATGGCTTTTGTAATTCTTTTCAACTTTGTCAAGTGTTTGAAATGAGTGACAACAGTGCCAAGTGTGTGGAGGCATAACTAAAAATTAAATAAAATTAGATTTATAAAAATATATAGGGAAAAAATCCTATAATTAATCCATTTGTGGTTAAAAATTGTGATTCAAAAAAGTGCTCAAGCTCTTGGTTCCAGACTGATAGATCCAAACCAACTCAAATCAATTTAGTATGCCTAATGCTGATATGGAAATAACATGAATTAATGATTATACCTTAAGCTGTTTTCTTCTTTTTCCCGCTGTTCTTTGAAGACAGGGAGCTACAAACTTTAGGATGTCAGTCATTTCTTAGTGCTATTGCTGGGCACCACTTATCTTTGCATCTTATTTCCATTTGATTCTTGGTTCTGTTTCAGATTCTAAGGGGTTTTGACTAAGTTTCTAATTTTAGTTGTGTAGAATAGAAATATTGAAGTGATACTTAACAGCTTCTAGGTAATGCTTTTTAAATCACAGTGACAAATGTGTCTTGGATTTTATATACTAGTACCCATCTTCTATTCACCCATCTACTTTCATTTTTATATATAGGAAGAAATTATGAATCTAAAAGATAAAATTGTAACTGTAAAGGCGTCTATCTCCACAAACACTAATTTACTTGAGGAAGAGAAAAAGGTACATGAAAAACTGATAAAAGAAATAGAGGTAAGTTTGAGATATTTGAGTTAATTTTTTAAAATCTCAATTCTATATCACATAATTTTAATACAATTAATTGTCAGTTTTCCATTCTAGCGAAGGCAGAGGACTCAGTAATCCAAGATTAAAAAAATTTTTTAATCTAAATTCATTTTTCAGATTTTGAAATGTGACCAGAGAATCCTACTTTTCAGAGACTCACAATACTTCACCACATAAGGTGCTCTGGCTCTGTTCATTTTTACTACCATCATCTCTTTAAGCTGTGGTTCAAGGATTCATACAGCTGCTCTGTTACCACAGAATAGTGGAGATAGAATGTAGCCTGTTAGAACTGGGAGGAACCTTGATGTAGACAACATCCTATAGGAGGAATCTTTGGACATCATCTGATTAGCACCAGGCTAAGAAAATTCCAAATGTCCAACCAAAACACAGTATCCTTGATCAGAAATGTCTAGGGGAAAGAATCCAAACTAAAGCTATTTATTTCTTTTAGGCCTTCAGTTGAGAGCTAAAGAAGACAGTCCCATAATACCTTAGGCATTCAGAGAAAAGGCATTCAGCCTTCTTTCTCAAATTTGTCCTAGACAGGATTCTAAACCAAGTTTTTCTTCCTAAGACATCATCATATGGTATGAAATATACCCTCAGAGGTAGGGCTTGAATCCTGACTATACCACTTACTATTTTTGGTCAAGTCACTTAACCCCACTGGAATTTTTTCTTCATTTGCTAAATTACAAGGTTGAACTTAGTGATCTCTAAGTTCCCATCTAGCCCCAAATCTGTGATCCTTTCTGACTTCCTTTTCATATAATTGTGTCTCCAAACCAAAGCCTTTTTGATGCCTTTCCCTGAAAAAATAAGTTTTGTTGCAGCCTATGTTGCATCGATGCTGCAAGACCTGTTTTGAAAGGTAGAACATTAAGCAGGATAGGTTCTAGAATATTAAGGGGAAACAGAACTTTGAGACCCTGAGGGAAGCCCAGCAACAAAAGCAAAGGGAAATGGGCATGTTGCATAAAGGAAAATCTCTGAGAGGGATTAGGCAATTAATACAGCAAATAGTGAAGCCTCTAAGGCCATGAGCATGTGGGAACTGGCATGGTTGAACTCATTCACTAATATTGTTCATTTTGGTGTATTACCCATTTCTAGACTCCTGCAAAGACTATTCTGTGATTTCATGATTACGTTTATGAAAAGACAGGTGGTAGTTATACTTTAGGAACTAAAAGGACTTGTTTTTTCGTCAGTGTAAGTCCTCCATCAATGCTATGCCTTAGTAAATAAATGAGAAGAATCAGAACTGAAGCTATTTATTTTAGGCCTTTAGTGGAGAGCTTCAGAAGCTAGTCCCATAATGCCTTTCATGCATTCAGTCTTCTTTCTCAGATCTTCCTGGACAGGATTCTAAACCAAGTTTCTCTTGCTACAACTTCATTATTTCTTCCTCCACTATATCTCTTGTATCCACTCGTCTCTCCCTGCTCACACTGCTGCCATCCTGATGCAGGCTCTCGTCTTCACTCCTAGACTGTTGCAGTAGCTTGCTAGTTCTGGTTTCCCTGCCTCCAGTCTTTCCTCACTTAGCTGCCAGAACGATTTTCCTAAAGTACTAATCTGGCCCTAAATTCCAGGTTCCTTCTTACCTCCAGGATCGAATATTAAATCCGTAGTTTGGGTTTTAAAGTCCCTCACACTTTGGTCCTTCCCTGCTTTTCTAGTCTTCTTACACTTTACTTTCCTCCACCTATTTGGGTCACACTTGCCGCCTTTCTGTTCCTCACACATGACACTCCGTCTCCTGACTCTGTCTTTTCTCTGGCTACCCTCCATGACTCTTCATTTTTATGTCCTGGCTTCCTTGGATTCCTTCAAGACTGAGCTTCACTCTACCTTCTGTAAGAGGTCTTTCCTTCCTGCACACCTTCCCCACCTAGAGCCCTCGCTCTAAGATTACCGCCCATTTTCACTGTATATGTCAGGTATGTACAGAGTTGTTTGCATGTTGTCTCCCTTATTAGAAGCTGAATTCCTTGAGGGCAGGGAACATGGTTTTGCCTTTCTCTGTATCCCCATCATTGCTAAACTCCTGGCATAGTAAACTCCTAGTAAATATTTATTGACTGACACTTCACTTCTAGGAATGGTAGTAGATATGATTACTAGTCTCACAGTAAAAGATATAATAGCAGCTTGGGGGTCTGGATCAAGCCAGAAATGGTAAAGGATTACCCATTAGAATAAGTGATTTTTGAAATTCTATCTTAAAAGTTCATTACTCGTTGGCCAACATTTTGTTGATGAGTCTTTCTGAACTTAGTAAGGCAGGCCCCAAGACATCAGAGGTACAGTTTGTGGCCTGGTCCATGCCTAAGACTATCCAGCTTAGAAGGAACAGACAAGGCTTATGTTCTACTAACCCAGTCTTGGGGAAGCTCAAGGACATCTCCATGCCACAAGGAGACATAGTGGGCTTTAATGTAATAAGAATCATCATTTTTTTATAGAGAATATAAAGCTTCAAGTAGGACTGAATTTTATATCAGTATGTTAGCACAGAGACATCTTAGTGACAATTCATGTTCAGACGGTTATAGGAGGAAATTTAGAATAGAGAGAGAATAGATTAAAAATAAAAATCTACAGTGAAACTGCAAACCCGAAAATAATGCATCTTAAAATATTAATTTAGAAATAGATTATTGTTTCTAACTTATTGCATCTAATTTAGAACACTATCAAGGTACAAACTGAATGCTCTTATACTGTATCCCATGAGTATAATTTACATTACACGGAGAATAAAAATAAAAATTACTTCCCTGGCCAAGATTAACATTCTTAGATGTTAAGTCTTCTGTTCTAAAGGTTCATATCTATTTCAATGGCATTGATGTTTAGTTTTAGACAGAAGTGTGGATGAATCTTGAGACTTTCATTTTTTATCACTTTGGCAGATAACTTCCTACACTGAAAATTAATGAACTGTTTCAAAGCCTTATAACAGCCAGTTTTGTCAAGAATATCTTTTCCATTATAATTTTAGCTTTATTACCTTTAATACATTTAAAAGTAGTTCTGTGTTAACACTACCATAATATTAGAGTTGAAAAAATAAAATTTGAAAAATTAGATGCTGCAAGATTAAGTTATAAAAACAAAGACTAATATATTTAATGTGTTATGTATATCATATTACATAATAATAATAATCACAGTAGCTTGACAACATTAATTTTTTCCTACATCTGAAGAAATTTCAGTAAACCATCAGCTAACAAGTGTTCTTCTTGAAATAGTATGTTTCTTAAAAGGATATATATTTCAAAGCTAAAATAATTTCGTATTGCCCATCATACCTTTTGCTTCTTAGTAAGACACTACATGGTATGATGGAAAGAACACTGGACTTGGAATCAAGCAACAAGCATTTATTGAATATCTGTTGTGTGCTGGAGTCAGGTCATAAAAGAGTTTGAATCACTCCTCATACAAATACTAGGTTTTTTTTTTCCTAAGTGTTTTGCCATGGCTAAGTAATTTATTCTCTCTGAGCCTTTGTTTTCACATTTATAAAACATGGTGAATAATAATTCACAAGGTTGCTGTGAGGCTCAAATAAGATGAGGTACATAAAAGTTTTTTAAACCTTGAAGTGCCACATTAATGTAGCCTATTATTAATTCTGCTCCATTTACATTTCTAGCCTTCATGAAATTTTTACTCAGATGTCTCATTGTAGAAATGACTCCAAGTACCTGAATCAGTTAAATGACAAGCCAGTTACATCCAGAAATTGAGGTAGAGGTTCTTCTGCCAGTGGAGCCCAAAGTCCAGAAGGTGTTACCAAGCTGTGAAAATTTGACACATCATATGTCTAGTGACATATAATGTATCTGTCATTCAAGGACCAACAAACTTCTCAGAGAGGCTCATGAACAAAAACTTGGGCACCAGGTGATCAACATTTTTGACTATAGTGATCCATAAAAGAAGGACTCCTAAGCCTGAAAGGTGTTGGTTCTGCTCTAGTGGAGAGAGTAGCTACACTGAGGAAATTATAGATCTATTCAAGTACTATACTCCTATAGCCAGGGCCTTAGTACAGTATTGGGCATTTACTTGGATTACAACACTGGTGCACTTCAGTTTTTTAATGCTTTCAGATGTTTTATACTTTGCAAGCTTTACTTTTATCTTTCTATATTAATGTGGCTATGGTATAACTAATTCAAGTTATCTGTATTTAGCATATTTTTGGAGATTTTTTATTTTTAGTTTACAACACTCAGTTCTACATAATTTTGAATTCCAGATTTTCTTCCCCCCTCCTCCCACCCCAAGACGACATGGAATCCAATATATCTTCTACATATAACTTCGCGTTGAACTTATTTATACAATAGTTAAGTTGTGAAGAAGAATTATGACCAATGGAATGAATCATGAGAAAGAAGAAACAGAACCAAAAAAAAAACCCACACAAAAACAAAAGAGAAAAAAAAAGGGAAAAAAAGGCGAGCATAAGGTGTGCTTCAATCTGCATTCAGACTCCATAGTTCTTTCTCTGGATGTAGATAGCATTCTCCATCATGAGTCCTTTGGAGTTGTCTTTGCACCTTGTATTGCTGAGGAGAGTGAATCTGTCAGGGTTACTCATCACAGAATCCATATATCTGTGGTTGTATATAATGTTTTCGTGGTTCTGCTCTGCTCACTCAACATTATATTGTGTAGGTTTTTCCAGGTTATTATGAAGTCCGTATCATCCCCATTTCTTATAGCCAATAGTATTGGATTACCTTTATATACCACAATTTGTTCAGCCATTCCCTAACTGATGGGCATTCCCTTGATTTCCAATTCTTTAGCATATTTTTTTGCTAAATCAATTATTTTAACATGTTTTTAATCTAGGTCTATATGAAGCAAGCTGTTAAAAATGAACTGTCCCTTTTCATACATCTTGGGAAAAGTCAATTTAGGTAAACCTGGTTCAGATAACAAATAAGAAGGCAAAATACCAAAAAAATAAAAATAAGAAAGTAAAAGCTAAGCACACAAACATCAACAAATGATTTTCAGGAGGTAAAAATAATATTTGCCAAACTATGAATCTGGGGGCAAAAAAGCCTTGAGTATTAAAAGAGACTTTAATAGATGAGGAAAGCAAGCAGGAAGAAATTTATGATGAAGGCTATGTACAAAGGATTTTTGCCTGTATTATATAGAATTCTGAGTTCTGCTGCTTAAAAGAACTAGAGAAATTGGAGAACATTCATTAACTGTTAAGCTCTTAAGAGTTCAAGAGAGTATACTTAACCTACTTTGTACAACATAAGCACTTGCTAAATGTAATATTCTTTTAGGACAGGTATAAAAGTGACAAAGGATTTGGAAAATAATACTTATTTTACCCAAAGGAAAAAAAAGTATCAAGATGATTTAAAATTTAAAAGTACATGAAGATTTTAAGTATATTCAGAAAGTAGAGAGGTAGTATGGCATAATAGTTGGAGAGCAGGCATTGGCTCCAGGAAGACCTGGTTTCAAGGCCCACCTTCTCAATACTGACTATGAGACCAAGTCTCTTAACCTCTCAATGTCCAAGTCACTCTAACATTCTTAAGTTGTAGAGAAGATGTATATGGGCCCTGCTAGAGGAAGTGGAGCTTCTCCCTTGGAGCTCCCTACTCCAATGAAGTCTCAGGTCTGGCCAAAATCAGAAGTTGGGGATCAAATATTTTCTACCAAAAGTAGAGACAAGAAGAAATAATGATGATTTTTTAGATTTACGTACTGTACATTTCAAGTTTTCCTGTCCCAAATCATCCTTTCACTACCCTGTGGATAGATATTTTTAATCTACATTTTTAAAAAAATGTTCATGGTGTCATAGCTCTGGAGCTGGGAGCAACCTCAGATGTCATTCGCCCAACCCCTTCCTTCTGCAGATGAAGAGATCTGGGATGCAGGGAGTTTATGGGACTCCCCAAGTTCACACAAGTTGGGACCATCAGACACAGTGTTTGATCCAACTCCTCTGGTCTCTAATCCACAGTTTATAGAGCTGCTGGTGGGTCTGCCTGCCACCAATTACTCCCCATTCCAGTCCATCCTCCATCTAGCTGCTGGCACTTGGGTCCCACAATGTCACTCCCATATTCACTAAATTCCAGAGGCTTCTACTGCCTCCAGGATTAAATACAGAATCCTCTATTTGGCCTTTACATCCCTTTATTATCAACTCCCCTTTATAATCAACCCCTCCCCCAAGCCCCCACCTTTCCATTTTTCACACATACACATGCACATGCACACACGCTCCCAAACCCTCCCTACACCCATACTCTTCAATTCAGTGACAGTGACCTCCTGGCTATTCCATGGATAAGATGCCCCATCTTTCAACTCCAGGAACTTTCTCTGTCTGCTGTACGACAGGAAATGTTCTCCCTCCTTATCTCCACCAGTTTCTCTGGCTTCCTTCAAGTCCCAGCTAAAATCTCACCTTCTTTTGGAAGCCTTTCCAATATGTCTTAATTCTAGTGCCTTTCCTCTGTTAATTACATTCTGTTTATCCTGTATGTAGCTAGTGAATGTATATACATTTAGTTGTTGTCTCCTCCTGTTAGATTGTGAGCTTCTTGAGGGCAGAGACTGGATTTGCCTTTGTATCCCAGTGCTTAGCAACAATGCTAGGCTTATTAAATGTTTTACTGACCAATTGAGTCAGGACTAGTACTCAGCTCTCCTGACTCTTAATCTTATTTCTTGATGCGTGTGAAGAGTTAATTAAAGTTGTAAAAAAAAACTTAAAATGGGTTAGTAAAATAAAGTTTAAAGCGCACAGCTAATATGGAAATATATTTTGTATGACTTCATATATAGAATGAATATCATATTTCTCGCTTTCTTAACAGGTAGAGGGAACTGAAAATAAAAATATAATTAAGAAAAATGAACATTTAAAGGCTCTCTTTAAAATAGAAAAGAGTTTAAATTTCAATTTAGTTGAGATCACTAAGGTCAGCCAGTTATAAACCATTCTTGGGCAAAAAGTTTTCCTAGACTAGAGCATCATATCGCTGCTCTATTGGTTCTACCAGTCATCCTTCATTGCCTGTTTAGTTCAAGAAGCTGCTTTTGATGTTAACCCACCCATACCCAGGATACAAAATCCTATTTTTCAGAGAGATACACCTGTAGTGTGAGCTACGCCTCCCACATCATTGTCATGATCCAAGTTTAAGTATGTTTTTGTGTAATAGATTAGATCAGCTTTCAAATTCCCTACTAGCCCCAGGATCCTATTCTTTCATTTGTTTAACAGTTAATGTCCTTTAAATAACCAGTACTAACATCAGGGGACTTGAATTTTTCTCTTTAAGTCTCTGTAAACAGACTGTGATTTATCCCACACTACGTGGCTTTTTTATTTTAATCTCAAGTATGGTACATGCATACTCTCAAAAGATACCCTAGAATTAGTAGACAACATGTGGAGAATAATTATTTAACATTTTTAACAGCCTTGAAAGCCAAACTGCTGTTTGAAACCACTCTTTTCTTAGAAATCTGTGAAAATGATAAACACTTACAGATTTTAATTATTATCACTAGCTTGTTTGATGTAATTTATGGGACAAGAATTGTTGATTCCACCTTCTGTAAACCTCCTGAATTCATTATAATGATGAAATGATAGATTTTTGGAACCAGCAATGACCCCAGCACTTATCAGTTCATCATTTTAGAAAAGAAGCAGCAGAGTCTGAGACATTATGACTTATACAAGGTCACCCAGGTAATTTGTCACAGACCAAGACTAGTACTATACTTTCAGGGCAGTGGTTTTTTTGTTTTCTACTTTACTGTATCAAAGTATCACCTTATCCTGTTTTTATGTATGCATGTTAAACTATACTATGTAAACTTCTATCTACCAGTTCTTTCTCTGAAGGTAGATTACATCTTCTTTCATAAGTCCTTAATAGTTAATTTAATTATTTATAATCTATAATAGCTTAGTCGTTCATAGTTATTCTTTGAAAACTGTTGCTGTTACTATATACAACATTCTCTTGGTTCTGTTCATTTCACTCTTCATTATTTCATGCAAGGCTTTCCATGTTTTTCTAAAACCAACCTGCTCATCATTTCTTACAATACCGTAGTATTCCATCACAATCATATATTACAACTTATTTGGGTATCCTTTCAATTTCTAGTTCTTTGTCACCATAAAGAGAGCTGCTATAAATATTTTAGGTTCTTTTACTTTTTCCCTGATCACATTGGGAAACAGACCTAAGAGTGGTATTGTTAGATCAGAATACATACATAGTGTTATAACTCTTTGTACATAATTCCAGATTGCTCTCCGAAATGGTTGGATCATTTCACAGTTCCACCAACAGTATTAGTGTCCCAACTTTTCTACATCCTCTCCAACATTTGTCATCTCCCTCTTCTGTCATTTTGGCCAATCTGATAGGTGTGAGATGACATCTTAAGGTTGTTTTAATTTGTACTTCTCTAATCAGTAGTGATTTAGAAGTTACAATCCCATATAGGGTCTGAAACCCACTGTTTAAGAAGTAAGTGCTGAAGTGGTCACAAGTGGAAACAGTTTGAGAAGCCCTGATTTAGACCATTTTTTCATATAATTAGATATAGCTATGATTTTTTTTTCATCCCCAAGCTGCCTATTAATATCCTTTGACCATTTATCAGTTAGGGAATAACACATTCTTATCAATTTGACAAAGTTCTCTTTATATTTGAGATATGAGACCTTTACCCAAGTAACTGTTTATAAATTTTTTTCACAATTTTTTTCCTTCTAATCTTGGCTACATTAGTTTTATTTGTACAAAAGCTTTTTAATTTAATGTAATAAAAATGATTCATTTTACATTCCACAATGCTCTCTATCTCTTGTTTATTCATATATTCTCCCATCCATAAGTCTGATAGGTAATATGTTCCATGTTTTTTAATTTACTTGTGATATCTCCCATTATACCTAGGCCATGTTTCCATTTTGACCTTATTTTGGTAAACGGTATAAGATATTGCTCTATACCTAGTTTCTGCCAAACTGCTTTCCAGTTTTCCCAATGGTTTTTTACTAAATGGTGAATTCTTATTCCAAAAACTTAAATCTCTATATTTTGTCAAACAAAAGATTACTGTAATCATTTACTGCTATGTATTGTGTGTCTATTCTGTCCCACTGATTCACCTTTCTGTTTCTTAGCCAGTATCAGATAGTGTTGATAATTACTTCTTTATAATACAGTTTAAGATCTGGTACTGTACTGCTTAATCTCCTTCCTTTACATTTTTTTCATTAATTGCTTTGATATTTTTAACCTTTTGTTCTTCCAAATAAAATTTGTTATTTTTTTCTAGCTCAATAAAATAATTTTTTGGTAATTTAATTGGGACAGCATCGAATAAGTAGATTAGGTACACTTGTCATTTTTATTATATTGTCTCTGTCCACCCATGAACAATTAATATTTGTCCACTTTTTGAATCTGACTTTATTTATATAAAAGTGTTTTATAATTATGTTCATGTAATTCCTGGGTTTGCCTTGGGAGGCATACTCCAAGGTATTTTATGTCATATACTTGTTTACATTTTTTTCTGTGAGTTTTTGTGTTCTTTTTCTCTGTGTCAATCTTCCCTCCTTTAGCCTTTATATTTGTTGAATCACAAACTATGTCTAGTGTTTCTTGTATATCTTCCCATAGGATGTTGGTGTGGGGCTTTGAATACAGTGGGAACATGGAATGGTGACTTGGGTTATGCTTACCTCACCCAACTCCTAATATGCATGCATGCATATATATACATAATACATACATACACAATGCACATATGTATATAAGCATGTAATATACATGAGTTAATACATGTGTATTAACTAGGAAGATTAAGTTAATATTTGTATGATATGCTGTGCAAAATATATATATGTAAGTTATAGATACATAGAAACATATATATGTCACCTTGTGTTACAGATATATATATACAGCTATCTATGTCTTAACTTGGATGATTAAGCTGATTAAGTGATTATAGCCAGGCAACTTGTAAGATCAAGGACATTTCATCCCTCCTAGTTTCATAGAGCAACAGAATAAATTGCAATGTTAAGCCATAAAGCCCATTAATTTGTAGCATAAGCATTTAAACTGTACTGGAGATGGAATGACATGTATGAGAAACATCATGTGAGCCAATTTGGCCAGACCACAGAAAGCAGGAAGGGAAGTGATGTCCAAACTTATAAATACAGTTACTCTTTGTTCAGAATATCTCCCATGCTTACAATGCATTTCCTTGTCACCTTGACCTCTTAGAATTCCTTTTTTCCTTCGTAGCTGATATACAGGGTCACTTTCTAGACAAGGCCTCTCCTGATCTCCCGAAGTACTAGTATTTCCCCCAAAATTTTCTCTTGTAATAATTTTTCATATTTTATATTTACTTAATATTTTATATTTACTTAATCAATATTTACTTATTGAGCACTTACTGTATGCCAGAAGTGGTGTGGCATGGAGGGTAGAGAGCTAGCATCAAATCCAGGAAGATCTGGGGATAACAACCTTCTTTGTGTTCTAGGCAACTCTCTAAGGTTCTAGGTCACAGAGAAGGGGCACGCCTTTTCTGAGGAAGTTTCTTACATCAATAAAATCACAGCTCTAGTTCCTATCTCTGTCCTACTGTGTGCCAGGTGCTGCTAAGTGCTTGACATCCAGAGGAAAAGTGAAAATATTCCCTGCCATCAAGAAGTTGATGTTTTAACAAGGGAGTCAACATGTACAAAGCGACATGCAAGATAAATACAGAGGAGATAGGCAAGGGAAGCTTAGAGGCAATGGTACAATTATCAGGCAGGACCAAAAAAGGCCTCAGCTTTAGCTGAGTCATGAAGGAGGCCAGAGCCCCTAAAAGTTGGAGGCTTGTAAGGAGATGATTCAAGGCACGGGGGACAGCCAGTGGACAAACATGAATGCAGGAGATGGAATGTTGTATGTGAGGGAAAGAAAGGAGGCTGGTACAGCTAGATCGCAAAGAGGTGGCAGGAGAGTCCAGTGTAAGAATACCGGAAAAGGGGGCGGAGCCAAGATGGCGACTGGAAAGCAGTAACTGGCGTGAGCTCCCCACCAAGTCCCACCAAAAACCTATGAAAAAATGACTCTGAACCAATTCTAGAGCTACAGAACCCACAAAGGGGCAGAGGGAAGCGGGACTCCA